>APFE030710298.1:0-14229 GCA_000404065.3 Pinus taeda | reverse complement strand
TTAATATTATAATTATTATTATACTGAGGGGTTAATTTTCTGATTAGGGGAAGCCAGCTTCCACTAATCTCTATGCCGTTGTCTCTGTTGAGATTTTGCGGGTGTTTGATAATCTCCAGGGCTTCTCTGACCTTTCGTTTATGCTGCTGCTCCTCCCTGGCGATAATGGAGGCGCTTTCCAATAAGACATGGTGCTTGGTTTTCGACGAGTGTTCTGCAAGGGCGGAGGAACGAGACCTTTCATTTTTAATATCAGCCCCATGCTCTTTGAGTCTGGTTTGCAGGGAACGACCGGTTTCACCAATGTAGCTCTTCCCACATGAGCAATCGACTTTATAGACCCCTTTAAGTTGATTTTTATCAATGTTATCTTTAACTGATCTCATGCTTTGTCTGATTGTCCCAGGGGCTGAGAATTGCGTGCTTATGTTCTTTCTTTTTAGGACCTTCGCCATCTTATCTGTAACTCCATGGATGTAAGGAAGAAAAACCCTACCACCTTCAGGTTGATCTCTGGTCTTATGTTCATGAGATAATAATCTTTTCTCGGCTTTCTGAATTGCTCTTCTAATCTCATTTTCTTCATAGCCTAAACCTTTAAAGGTTAAGATTAAATGCTTCTTTTCTTCATCCAGATGATCAGCGTCAGAAATTCTGAGGGCTCTGATAGCGAGAGTGTTTAGAACACCAATCTTCTGGGTAGGATGATGGTGGGAGTCAGCATGGAGGTAATTCTCAATATGGGTAGACTTTCTGTAGATTTTCCTTATTAATAAAATTTGTGTGTCTAAGGACACTTTTGCTATTGCAATGGTTTTAACTCTAATTGAAGTTTGGTGTCTCTTTCTTCTCTACACTTTTTAAAAAATTTATATGTTTATTTAGAATGTCTAGGGTTCTTTTAATGGTCTTGCCTTGGAAGATTTTGATATTTGTGGTGAAATACTAGTATCAAAACTAGTGTCAAAACTCATATTGTAGAGTAAGAAATAAATAAATAAGAGGCAAAAAGAACTTCACACTTAATTGATCATAGGGTTGACACTCTGTTGTTGGAATTTTTTTAGATCATGGAGATTTATTACTACTCCAAGATTCCTTATAACCTAGAATTCTAAATATATTCACCACAGAGATTGTGTGCACAAAAATATAAAGCAGTCAATGGGAGTAAAACAAAAAAGCAATATACTCTTATATATTATTACCATAATGATGCCTAGATATATATGTTCACCATGCCTAGAGGTATGCACAAATCTACTTTCATCATAGAAATGCATGTTAGAAAATTGTTCACTTTCAAGAGAGATATGCCCAAAAAATACTCACCATTGAGGAAAACTAGTATATATGCCCAAGAAATTTGTATATATACCTAGAAAAATATTCACCACAATTAATAGTCCTATTATAATTGGTATATTATTTAAATCTATATTTCTATTACTACTATCATATTTCTATATTGTATATAAACTTAACCTACGTTTATCTTTTTACTAATATATATTCTTATTTATTAATTTCAAATCATTTCTTTATATGCACTTCTTTACAATTCTATAGTATTTATAATTATAACCTTAATTTATATCTAATAATAGTTATATCTCTATTTTATTTCAAATCATTTACCTTTACAATGTTTTCTATTCCATAATGTATGTAATATATTTCTTATAATTATATCTATACCTTATAAAATGTTATTATAATTTTTTAAAAGAATCAAACTTTATTAAATCAACTTGAGCAACTCACAGGTGTGGAACACCACCTGTAAGACTGCCATTATAGAAAACGCTCCCCCTTACAGGCATTACCTGAGAAATATATATAATATACACACATTTAGGGAAGTTGAAACAACACGCTAGAAAACAAGAACATAATCCTAATCTAAGGTTCGGTTTGAACTGTTACTCCACTAAGACATTTCAACATTAATATCAACACTCCCCCTTAATGGAGAAATGGATTCACAGATATGCCTAACACTCCCCTAAACAACTCAAATTTGATTCTACCAAGAGGTTTGGTAAAAATATCAGCGACATTGTCACACTATTACAATATTCAATATGGATTTCTTTTGACTGAACTTTTTCCTTGGCAAAATGAAACTGTGTATCGATATGTTTTGTGTTCTTATGAAATACTGGATTATTTGCAAGTTTGATGGAGCTCTGGTTGTCGCATTTGATCACTATTGCAACCTTCTATTCTTCTCCAGCATCAAGGAGAAGTCTCCTCAACCAAAATGCTTCACATGTTGTTGAACACATAGCTTGATATTCAGCCTTTGCAGAAGACAAGGATACTGTGTTCTGCTTTTTGCTGCTCCATGTAATGAACTCGGATCCAATGCTAAATGCATAGCTTGTTATGGAGTGTCTATCATCTACATTTCCAACCTAATTAGAGTCTAAAAAACCTGTCAATCTAACATCACACGAATCAATATAAAAAATACCAAAATCTAAGGTTCACTGGAGATACCTTAAAACACCTTATGCTGCAACCCAATGGCTCTCAAGGGGTTTTGACATATATTTGCTCAATGCACTGACTGCATAATCCAAATTAGGTCTAGTTATAGTCAAGTAGATTAGACTCCCAACTAGCTATCTATACAAAGTTGCATCTACCTCCTCAGACCCATCATCATTCTGAAGTTTTAAATTCTAATATAAAGGTAGTGTTGCATCTTTGCATTGATGCAATCTGAACTTTTCCAGTAAGCTCCTGACATAATTACTCCGTGACAGAAAAGTTTGTCCATAATCCCTCCAGACTTCCAAACCCAAACAGTAAGGTAACTCTCCAAGGTCTTTCATCTCAAAGACTTGTGACATCTGCTCCTTGATTTCTTTAATGAGATTATCATCATTCCTTGCAATGTTTAGATCATCTACATATAAAGAAATCAAAACAATCCTTCCCTCTTTATCAAACATGGTATAAAGCTTAGGGTCATTTTTCTTCTTTTATAACCACGCTGTAGGAAAAATGAATCAATTTTGTCATACCATGACCTGGGTGCCTATTTTAGTCCATACAACACTTTCTTCAACATGCAAACTAAATGTTCTTCACCCTGTTTGACAAATCCCTCAGGTTGCACTAAGTAGACTTCTTATTTTAAGTCCCCATATAAAAATGAAGATTTAACATCTAACTGGTGAATCATTCAATGGTGTTTAGTAGCTAAAGCAATTATCATTTTGATTGTGTTTAGTTTAGCTACAAGGGCAAATGTTTCATCATAATCTATACCTTCTTGCTGCGAATACCCCTTTGCAACCAACCTAGTTTTATACTTATGTATGCTCCCATATGATTTAAATTTAGGCTTGTAAAACCATTTGCATCTTATGGGTTGTTTGCCTTTAGGTAGTTTAACTAAATCCCAAGTTTTGTTTTTGAGGATTGATTCATATTCCTCTTCCATAGCATCCCTCCATTCACTATATTGACTGGCTTCTTTATAACTAGAAGGTTCAACAACATTCATCATACTAGTTATAAAAACATTTTCCCTATATCTTGCTAGCAACTGAACCTTCCTACCTAATCTTCTCAATGGTGGGGTAGCTTCAAACCTTGTCTAATCATCATTTTCTAGACTTGGCTTGACAACTACATCATCTTCTTTCCCTTCCTGCTGCTGTTGTTGCATTTGCTCATCGTTGTCACCTAATTCATCACTTCCTTCTTCCACCAACAAGGGCACGTGTCATTCTTCATTAGCACTCCCATGGCTTCCATTATTAACCTGCTCATGAAACACTACATCTTTGCTCGCAAAAACTTTATGAGTAGAAGGAGTTAACAGTTTTTAAGCCTTAAATTCTATACAATACCCAACAAAAATACATTTGATGGCCTTTGAATCCAGTTTCTTTCTATCTTCCTTTGGGACATGGGCAAAGGCTTTATTGCCAAAAGCTCTTAAATGGTTAACTGTAGGCTTATAACCAAATAAAGATTCAAAAGGAGTTTTGAAATCTAAACTTCTTGTTGGACTCCTATTCTTTAGATAGACTGCAGTATTAATCGCTTCAACCCAAAAACCTCTAGAAAGATTCTTACCTTTTAGCATACTGCGAGCACACTCCACAAGGGTTTTGTTCTTCCTCTCTGCAACCTCGTTTTGTTGAGGAGTGTGGGGTACTGTAAGTTTCCATTGTATCCCATTATCTTTGCAGTATTTGAGGACATAAGCTTTCTTGTACTCTCCCCCTTGATGCGAGCAGAGAATCCTGATGCTTTTACCTGTATGCTTTTCAACCATACTCCTAAACTCTTGGAAGTATTCACAAGTGTGGCTCTTCTTCCTGAGGAAATACACCCAAGTAAATCTAGTACAGTCATCAATAAATAGTAAAAAATAGTATGCATCGCCTAACGACCTTATTTGCATAGGCCCGCATAGATCTGTGTGTACCAGCTCGAGTATGTCTCTCTTCCTTCTATCAATGCTCTCAGGAAATCCATCTCTGTGCAACTTTCCCAGTGCACATGCATCACAATCAATATGAACAAATTTTAAAACAGGAAGACATTCGACCATACCTCTTTTCTGTAAAAGCAACAGATCATTGAAGTTAATATGGCCGAACCTCTTATGCCAAAAGTCCACTATAGTCATGGCAGATGATGTCAATGCCTGATGTGGTGTGCTTTTGACATTTAGCTTCTAAAATCCTCCCACACACATACCTGATGCAATAGGCTTCATACAATCCAACAGGTCTTTAATGACACAATATGATTTATAAAACTCTACCTTGAGATTCTGATAAGTTATAGTAGATACAAAAATCAGATTCTTTTTTATCCTAGGTACATACATTACATTATGGATATGTCTAATATTACCATCAGGCAAAACAACAGGAATATTACCATAACCTTTGATTTGGTACCCTCTATCATTGCCAAGATAGATGTGGTCTCTTTAAAGTCTTCAAACCACTGTCTGTTCCCTGTCATGTGGATGGATGCACCAGAGTCCACAAACTAGGTATTTGCTTCATCATCCTTAGCCAAAAGTGCAGAGTCAGATATGAATAGTCTGATGTTTTGACTCTGTTCCTCATCAACAAAATGACCTGCATGATGTTTATGTCTCTTCCAACCTTCATCAAACTTCTTCTTCATGCAATATCTGGCTATATGGCCGGTTCTACAACAATAAAAACATTTGGTCCTAGATTTATTTCTATTAAAAGACGTACCTTGAGGTGGGGGCATCTTTCTTTGTGGGGTTGCACTGCTCTTCTGTGCTGCATTTGGTTTTCCCCTGAAGGGCTTCTTCTTCGCCATTAAGGCTAGATCTGAACTCTGAGGATCCCTCTCAATTCTTCAAACACGGGGGATTTTTCTCTTGCATTCAAGCCAGTGATGAACATCTACTCGTCAGTCATACCATTCATGGTAATCGTGACCAAATCCGTATTTGACACAGCTTCACTGATGTCACCCAACTTGTTCTTGAGCTCCTTGATCCACGAAATAAATGCTACAACTATTTCATTCTCCTCCATCTTGATGGAGAGAATCTTGCTCTTCAAGAACAACTATCGATTGGTGTTCTTGACTTCATAGAGATCCTCGAGCATCTTCCATATTTTTGGTGCAGTCTTGCAATCACAGATATGGGGATCACACAATCTTTGACCGATAATTTCAGGAGCATTCTCGCCTTAGTTTCCTACTTGTCCCAGCCTTGGATTGTTGCTGTTGTTCCTCCAATAGCTAGGTTTGGGTTCACCTCATCATTATTCACAATTGTCCATGCATTGTGTCCCTCAACCAGGGTCTGTACCTTGAATTTCCAACCAAAGTAATTGGATCCATCTAGCTTGTTGTTTTCATTGAGGTAAGCTTCTGCTAACTGATTATTCATCTTGAATGAAGAAAAAAAGATTTCAACCCAAACAATTTAAAAAATCAACCCCAGATCTTCAATACTACTACAGATGCCAGATCCAATGAAAACTGAGCCCAGATCCCCCTTTTTTTAAGAAATCACTTCAATTCCATCTTAAAACAAAACGAAAATCCGCCCCCTTTATCAAATAATAAGCCCTTTTTTTTCACTTAAAGAATTAAATTAACAATTTTTAATTTAAAATCTTTAATTAAAAAAAATTCAATCTCCTTTCACCAAAATGAGAATCAGAATCCAACTCCATTCCGCCTTCCAAAAAAAAAAATTGTTTGTGCGCACACCTCACGCTCATCCTTAGACCTTGGAAGAAATGTTGGATTTACTGGAGGAATCACGGTTTTGGAAGGGAGGGCCCTGACTAGATAATATACCAACATGGTTCCCGTGAGGCTCAAAGCTACTCTTGCATCCTTCTCATCGGCAAATTTTATAAATAAAAAATGAAGAACTGAATTAAGATCACCACACATGCGACAGTCAATAACCCGTCTGCAATTGATGAACAACACTCACTCTACAACGGTCTTCTCCACAGCTATCCCGACCTCCTGCGACCTTCTCCTTGGCTATCTTGGTCTCCTGTGGCCTCCTCCACGACCACCGATGCCACGATCTATTGCGGCCTCCTCCAGCTCTCACAAATTGAAGGAACAGATCTCCTCCGCGCAACCTCTATCAATCGGGAAGGAGCAGATCTCCAGATCTGCAGTGGTTCAATCGATTGGTGCAAGTGTGGGGCGGTGCAGTGGCGCAATCACAGCGACTTCCTCCTCATCCAAATCGATAGCTTCGATCTCGACTGTAGTGACCTAACGTAATTTGCAAATCACAGGACTCACATTGCAGGACTCAGCTGCGACAAACAAATCCTTCCACCTTTCACCACAGACTTTCTCTGTTGGCTTATTCGCATACCATGCAGCAAAATAACAAACAAAATACCATCGGCAGTCCCACAAAAAAATAAACAAAATACCACGCAGCCTTTTCACCGCAGACGGTCGGTCGACGTGATTCAACAATGATTCACTCGCACCGCTCTAGGGAACGAAAAACAAGTAAGGGCAGAATTGAATCGGCATGACTATCGCACCAAATTTCGCGTTGATCTCGCCTCAAATGCGCCAATCTCTCTCTCCACTCAGGGTTATAGGCGTCCTCAACCCTGTAGCTCTAATACCATGTCAAAATAAGAATCAAACTTTATTAAATCAACCTGAGCAGTTCACAGGTGTGGAATACCACCTGTAAGACTGCCACTGCAGAACACACTCTCCCTTACATGCATTACATGAGAGATATATATAATATACACACATTTAGGGAAGTTTAAACAACACCCTAGAAAACAGGAACAAAATCCTAATCTAAGGTTCTGTTTGAATTGTTACTCCATTAAGACATTTCAACATTAATCTCAACATAATCTTTTTTAGTTATAGTTAATAACATCGTGGTAATATGAAAAATTTTCTCATGCCAGCAAGGGGAAAGGAATGGCCAATGGAAAGTCTGAATTAGACTTGCACTTATTTGGTATGGAAATTTTCACCCATATGTGGGTCTAAATGTCACTAACTTAAAGATTTATTATAAAATAAACAATGAATTTATGTAAAACTAATTGTAACTTAAACTTAAGTAAAAGAGCATAATAAACATCTAAATTAATCCTATCTCATTTAAAAGTGAAAATTAAATTTTTAGATACAGACATAAATGATAAATTACAAAAAGAAGTAATTCATTATCTCGGTAATTGTCACACACACACACACATATATATATATATATATTGTAACTAACAAAAGTCTACTACATACACTTTTGCATATAATTACAATTAATGAAAATATATATGATAACTCAATTTAAGAAATAAAAATGATTTTACATACCAGAAATTGATTTAGCAAAACATTGTGAGGAGAGTAAAAGAATAATATTTATCTTATTTTTTTTTTCTCCTTTTTTTCCTTGACTAGAGGTGTCTACATATACCCTTCTGCAGACATAGATTAATAGAGGGATTTATACCTCGAAACCCTTGACATATAACACTTCATTTTGACAACACTTACCAATTAAACTACCCCCAAAAACTAAGGAAAAGAATAATCTTTAATACAACAGCAACTAAAAACACCTTTCACTAATCACCAACCTTCTAATCCTTAAGGCATCTAATACCAATATAAAAGTGAAAGTATCAATTACCTGGCCTTAAATTCTTCAATTTTTAGTTTCACCAGAAAAGTCTTCAATATTCAAATAAAAGTCTTCAATTTTCCAACCTTTCAAACTAATACATGAGTTCTCGTTTAAAAACAATTTTGGGTGACCATTCCATTTTTTTTTTGTGTTCTATGGTTACAACCAATTCTGTTCCCAACTCAAGATTCAATATTCATTTACAAAATTAGTTGGGAATCCTTTCGAAACAAAATTAGTTGACAACTACAAAGCAATGGCATTCCTATCAATAATAGAAAATATGAACATAGTCACAGTAGAATGATGAATATATAAATTCAGTTACAATACAAAACATTATATAACTATATAAATAAAACTATATAAGTAAATTAGAATTTGAGCATCTTTTAGTGTCAACGTATAAAAGAAAAAGTAACAAAACAAAACATTATATAACTATATAAATAAAACTATATAAGTAAATTAGAATTTGAGCATCTTTTAGTGTCAACGTATAAAAGAAAAAATTATCCTAGATTATTCTTTTATCCCCCAACTTTCTAGTAACCTATTAGATGTTCAATTCAGGGATCAGAAACCCAAGATATGACCCGTGAAAAATCGATGCTGAACAACTTTTGATCATCTTTATTGAATTCTGATGGTTAATACATTGATCATCTTTATTGAATTCTGAATTTTGATCATTTGTAGGTTTAACTTTTATCTTGGAAATACATTGAAATGTATTTATCTTGTTTTTTCTCCCGATATAATTTGTGTGTAGGTTTAGCTTTTATCTTGGAAATACATTGTAATGTATTTATCTTGTTTTTTTCTCCCAATATAATTTGTGTGTGAAGTTATGAGAGTTATGGAATATTGAGCCATCTTAATTTTTGGGTACATGTTTATATATGAAAATATGGAATCAGTAAATTAAAAAAAACTCATATATTATGGATGTCTAAATCTCCATTAAAAACCAAATTTAAATGTATAAATAAAATAGCAATATAATAAAGCATATTAAAAAAACTCATATATTATGGATGTCTAAATCTCTATTAAAAATCATATTTAAAGGTATAAAAACTGATATTTTATGGATATCTAAATCTCCATTAAAAACCAAATTGAAATGTATAAATAATATAGCAATATAATAAATAAAATCTAGAATCCATAAATTTAAAATATGAAAAAAAAACAATTCAAAATTTAGAAAATCTAAGGAAATAAATTTGAATTTAAATAAACGTCAAATAAAAATAAGAAATGTGAAATCAAACCTGAGGTTTCTTCGGGAATAAATTTTAATTCTATGCAAACTTAAATTACGAAATGAAATTTGGAGTTTCATATGAAATAAAATTTGGAGTTCTTTGTAAAATATATGGAGTCAAACTTGGTTTTCTTTAAAATTTAGGATTTCAATGAATGATATCATGGCTCCACACTCGATATCCAGAGGATGTGTTAGATTGTTTTAAGGGAGAAACTTTTAATGTTTTGATGTAAAGAATATGTGAAGATATTTAGACATTTAAGAGTTAAGTTTAATTTGGTTTAATATTTATGTTAGGTAAAACTATGTTTATTTAGTATGCATTAGTTGTCGCTTGTAGTCCAACATTCATGATATGTTCTAGACAAAATGATCTGATGGCTCATATTCTATTTGATACTAACAATTATTGATCGAAGGTTTGACACTCATTTAATCCAAGATCTACGTTTAAAGAACATGGAGGGTCATGACTAATGATCTATTATGAGACATCTCTTATATAAAACTAAAACAAAAAATAATAATTGGATTAGTAAAATTGCCTTAATTGGTCAAGTTGGTTAGGGTTGTGGACTACTTTCCCCTTAGAGGGTTTTAAACACTTAAAAATATTGTGTTATGATCTTTGATTTGGTTATGTGAGTGGTTACTAAAGTTTTTTTGTTTTATACAAAATACCTTGTGTTCTTAAACATCGTATTGGAGCCCATTTAAAGAGAGGCTCTAATTGTTGATTAGGATCTTGAGCTTGTTTTGTTGCATTTCTAAGATATGTTATTTCCATACATTTCTAGCTTGAAAAAACCATCCTATTGCATCTAGGGCGCTACTTTTAGGCAAGAACACCTTTCATTTCATTCAAAAAGGTGTATGTTTTCCTAGGATACAACTTTTTTTTATGCGATCAAAAGGTATACAATCTCAATACACTTAAAAAAAAATTAATCTCAAAGTTATTTTTCAGTTTTATATTGATATTCACAATTTGCTACTCTTTCCACTGTATGTATGCTATTTTCTCTCTACTCTATGTGATCTTGACAAATCAGAAATAGAGCCAAAAGTATTTTTTTATTGTGTATGTTCTTTGTTATGCACTCCATGTGATCTCGACAAATCAAAATTAGAGAATATTTGCATTTTTTGGTAAGCTAACTAAGATCTAACCTCATTGTTGTTGAGTTTTGGAGAAATTTCTTCAAATTGTTGTTTGTTTTGGATAAGTGCCTCTTTTTTCATAAGCATGTGCTCCAAGGTGAAGCTCCAACAACAACTCCATCTTCCTTCATTACCATTAATATGTGTTTTGCACTAGCTCACTTGGTTAAAAGCTATTTTATTTAGTAAGAGATCTTGAGTTTAAATCTCATTTTTTAAGTTAGTTTTTGAAAAGGTTCACACAAACTTAAGTTATTTCATAACTTTATTGCAATGTGTATTTTACTTGTATTATAAAAGCAAATAGTTTATAAAGTATTAGTCTTTTTCCAATTTATATTAATCTTTTTGGTCCCTTAAAATAACTTTAAATGAAGTTATACTTAATTTTTAGTTGATTTTTCACATCTAGCTCTTCCCTAGCTTGTTTCTACATATTTCATTTTTGCATCTATGTTTTATAACACTAGAAAATCTCTAGGGTTTCCTATAAAAAACCTTATCTTGAATATTTTTTTGACTCTTTGATTAGAGAACAAGAGAATTTCTTGCATATTGGAGTGATCAATAGTGCAAGTGCATCTAACAATTCCCTAGTGGTCCAACAAAATATAAAACCAAGAATCCAAATAAGCAACATCCTCGCAACAACAAGCAAAACAAGAGTCCCAAACCCTCTTAGACAATTTCCATCCCTAATGGTGGAAAAGGACCAAAATCAAAGAGTAAGAAGACTAACAAACATTGCAATTATTGTGGTAAAGATGATCATGTGGAGTTTAAAAGCTTTACAAAGAAGGATGTGTTACAAGTAGCAATGAAGAAGCACAACATCAATCTTGATTCTTCCTCTAACACTTTTTCTCATGGACATGCACTTTCTTCTTTCGATTTCTCCTTCAATGCAACTTTTAATTCTTCTTGTGATGAATGGATTATTGATTCTAGAGCATCTTATCAAATGGCTAAAAATTCCATTTTTCTACCTGTAATGTTTGTAACACCAAACAAACATTCGTTGGTGATGATAAGTCTCTTAGTGTTGTATTGTATGGAACAATTCAAGTAGATAATGATCATTTCAATGATGCAGTATATGTTCCAAGTATTTCCCGCAACCCTTTATTTGTTTGTCATATCAGTCATTCAAGTGAAGGTAAAATAATAGATCTAGGGAAAATTTTAAGGGTGGATATCTATTTGAATGTTTAGAAACCTTAGCGAATCTTGGTAATATCTAATAGAAAAATTGTAAAATGTTTGATGATATTTTTGTAAAAATATCTAAATTTATGATTATATTATGTTAGTATATATAAGATCTTGGCGATTTTTAAGGTAAAATAATTTCATACTATAAAACTTGGGCTAATTATTTTTAGAAAAAATGAAAATTGACGAATATTTTTTTGGAAAAAGTATAGAAAATTAGCCCACCTACGAAGATTAGCCCCTAAAATTTTCCCTAAATAGATTTTTCACCTCACCAAGTTGTAATTATGGATTTAAAGTATCCTAAGAATGTCCTTATGATTGGAATAGGTGATGATATTTCTAGGTTTTACAAGTTTGACAATTTTGGGTCATCACCTTTTCCATCAATTTTTATTGCTCAGAAGGATGACTTGAGAAACTTTGTCATGAGTTATTTGAGAAACTTTGTCATGAGTTATTTGGCATGCATTATTTGGCACGAGTTATTTGACTTGAGAAAATATGTTGACTGGTCTTCCTCTCATTTCTCGCAAAGGTGGTGTTTGTGACGAATGTGTTCTCAGCAAACATCATTGAGACAGTTTTGACAAGTGTGCCTCTTAACACACCTCAATCCCTTTGAACCTTGTTCACAATGATTTGTGTAGTCCACTTGCTTCTCCTTCCATTTTTGGGTTTAATTACTTGTTAACTTTGATTGATTACTTCTCCAAATGCAATTCAATTTACTTCTAAAATATTAATAGTGAATATTTTGACTTGTTCTTGGCCCACAAAGCCCTTGTAGATAAATAATATGGACATCAACTACAAAGCTAAATAACATATAATAGAGGTGAACATATCAAAAAAAATCACAACTTACTGCACTCTATAAGGAATTCAAATGCAACACATTGTTCTGTAGAAAATCTGTATGTAGGTTAACCCGATAATGCAATATAAATCAAACCAGAATATTATAACCTACTTCTACTATCAATTTGCGGAATCTTAAAGATCGAGCTAAACAATATAACCAGAAGAAGAAGAATCAATGCACAATACACATGAAAATAATTTTGGGAAAGCCTCAGCTAAAAGACCCCACTATCTGTATTATCATACAAGGTGGAAAGACATAGGAATTATACAAAGCCTTAGCTCTCATAGCTAGCCAACACTCAGTACAATCCTCACAGATGCTCACAGGCAATCTTGGCTTCTCTCAAGCCTTCCTCTATGCCCTCCAAGATCTTATTTCATTGCGTAGTTCCTCTGGGATGATCTCCTTCAACCAATTGGAAACTCATCTACCAAGTGGATGATCACCTGGTCTCACACACTGTCAGAACTACGCAATCCTCAAGGAACGATGCCTTGACTACATGCATGAGTTTTCTTTATAAGAAAACACATGCAACTGATAGTACACTGTCCTTGTATTTAATATCAACTGGGTCTTTCTCAGAATAGACATGCATGATTTTTTGATGAGGGAATCTTTAGTTAACTGGAGTACAGTAATTGATTGCATGCATGCATCAACTGACTGTTAACTCTCTATTAGTTCCTCAAATAGTTCAGAACTAATTTAACTAGACTTAACTCAGTAAACTGAGTTAACTAATTATAACTCAAATATAACTCCATCTTATCTTCTTAATTTAAGGGATAACTCTTGCATGACTCCAGAAAGAATTCTAACTTGAATTTCTCCAACTAATTAAGTCAAAATAACCTAATTAATTATTTCCAAGTAGCTGTTAAGACTAAATTCGATTTTAATTCACAATTTAATTCAAGGACAAATTAAATTGGAATATTCGTGTTGCCACATTTCAACACTCCCTCTCAACAAGAAAGGGATTATCTGCCACCCTGATCTTGTCTCTTTGGAACTCGAATTTACTTTTTGACAATGCCTTTGTCAAAATGTCAGCATCTTGCTCCTTTGTCGAAACATACTGCAACAACATGATCCTCCCATCATCAGCAACTTGCTTTACCTTGTAAAGCCAATAGGGACTCACAACTAACTTGTTCTCTAGTCTCGGAACCACGTCCCAAACAGTGTTACAAACTATGGAGTCATACTCCTCCACCATAACATCAACCCAAATTGGCTGCTACACTGCTTCCTCAAAGGAAGATGGCTCGGTCTCAATAAATTCCCCAGCAAGGCCATGTATCCAGTGTACCTCTCAGGTGACCTCCTCTGTTTGCGCTGAGAAGATGGTTCTCCCACATTCTCTCTTGCATCCTTCAACAATCTATCAACTTCTCTTGTGTGCTTCCGTCCATCTCTGGAAGACTCTGCTTGAGTGGATGTCTCCACTCCTCAAACCTCTGCATGTGGCTACTCTGCATCAGTATGAGGCTCCTCCTCCTTAGGAACCAAAATTTCCTTCACAACTTGTAGTTGGAGCTC
>APFE030710296.1:44069-79522 GCA_000404065.3 Pinus taeda | reverse complement strand
AAACAAAGAAGCTCATTGACATTATTCCCATAAACATAGCTTATACTTGGAACAACAAAAGGGGTGGTGAAAGGCAAATTGCCTCTAGACTTGATAGATTCTTAGTTACTGAAAATATTCTTCTTGAAGGAATCACAGTGGATTCAGAAATTCTACCAAGTGGAGGTTCGGATCATTGGCCTATATCTATGCACGCAGCCATCCTTGGCACCCCGAGGAACAAACCATTCAGATTTGAAAAGTTTTGGCTCAGCCATCTGGAGTTCATCTCAAAAACAAAACAATGGTGGAATGAGCCGTTAGAAACAAGAGGAACCAAGATGTACATTCTCCAAGCTAGACTCAAACATATCAAATCTAGATTAAAATCCTTGAACCAAGAGGTCTTTGGCAACATATTCAAAGATAAGAAGCTACTGGAGAATCAACTAGAATAGATTCATAAGGAGTGGCTCCAGGGAAATATCAACCAGGAAGCATTGAACACAGAGCAGGTACTCATGCAGAAGTGGCAGGCCAGATGTCAACAGGAGGAAACCTTGTGGAAGCAAAAATCCCTAATACAGTGGCTCAAAGAAGGGGAGAAGAATACAAAATTCTTCCATCGCTCAGTCATTGATCACAGATGTGCAAATAAAATCATCAGAATGAAAAATGAACAAGGTGCCTCAGTTCAAACCCATCAAGACATCTCAGCTCTTCTTATTGATCATTTTAGCCAGATCGCCTTGGAGCCAGACATCAACAGATAGGAAGCTATAAGAGATGTAATGACCTCTATTCCCAACGTAATAACAGAAGAGAAAAACAAATCCTTGAATCGCAAGATTACCATGGAAGAAGTGGAAGAAGCTATGCAAGACATACCCAATGGTAAGGCTCCAGGCCCGGATGGCTTTACCATAGATTTTTATAAAGCCTGTGGGGATATGGTCAAGATGGAAGTTTGGGAGGTGGTGGAGGATTCCCCACAATCCTCATCCATCCTCAAATCCCTCAACTCAACCTTCATAACCCTCATACCAAAAGAGGAGGAAGCAAACACTCCCTCAAAGTTTCGCCCTATAGCCTTATGCAATGTCCTTTACAAGATTATCTCCAAAGTCATAGCCAACAGGCTAAAACCTATTCTTCCGGGAATAATATTAGAAGAACAATCGAGCTATGTGGAGGGACGAAAAATAATGGATAATATACTACTAGCTCAAGAGATGATTCATACACTTCAATCTCGGAAAACATCTGGCATGCTCATGCTTCTGGACCTTTCTAAGGCCTATGATAAAGTTAGCTGGAGATACTTGGAAGCCATACTGGAGGCCTTTGTCTTTGCAAAGAAATTGATAAAATGGATTCTAGCATTAATTAAGTCTACTAGATTCTCCATCCTGGTAAACGAGGCTCCCACAGCCCAGTTCGCACCAACTAGAGGTATTCGACAAGGGGATCCCCTGTCCCCCTTTTTGCTTGTTTATTAATGGAAGGTTTAAGCCGAATCATCAAAAATGCAAAAGAGGACAATTTAATTCAAGGCCTCCTGCCCTGCTACCATCCACCAGCAGTTTGTTGATGACACTATGCTTCACGGAACCCCCACAATTCGAGAGGCTCAAGGCTTCAAAGCCATTCTTAAGCATTTCAGCAAAGCATCAGGTATGGATTTAAATCTCTCCAAATCCTCAATCTTCTTTTTCAACACTCACCTTGCAATCCAAAAAAATCTCTCCAAAATTCTTGGTATTAAAAGATGTACCCTTCCCTCCAGATATTTAGGAGTTCCTCTTACTGAGAAACCTTGGCAAAAAGGTCATTGGGAGAAAATGCTAGCCAATTTGGAAAAACGCAGTAAGCATTGGACTCATATAGCCCTTAAATTTGTAGGTCGCCTCGTCCTCACTAAAGCCGTCCTCCAAGCATCCCTCAGTACATGCTTTCCACTCTCTCGGCCCCTTAGGAGTTCTGTAGAGAATAAGACTTATTCAAAAAGACTTCCTCTAGTCTGGAAATTCGGACAAGCGGAAATGGTCTTTAGTTGCTTGGGAGAAAACATGCAAACCAAAAAAATCCTATGTGGGTTAGGCCTACAAGACCCTTTTACCATCAACAGAGCCTATGGAGCCAAGTTATGGTGGAGATGGGTGAAAGAACCAAACACCCCCTAGGCCAAGCACTGGAAAACCAAGTATGTAGACAATTGCAGCCCTCAGAATCTGATTAGAATCAGGTACATCCAGAAGGCTCCCCGATCTGGAACTTAGGAAGAGATAATGGAAGCATTATACAGGAGCACAGTTTTTGGGAAATCCGTAATGGGCAAACTGCCTTGTTTTGGGAGGATGCCTAGTAACAATTGCCCAAACCTGAATGCCCTAATTATCTAACAATTCAAAGAAAACACCAGGAACAAGGAAAGATAACAGTGGACCATTACTGGAGACCTGACACAGTGAACCAGACATGGAAACAATGGATTCTCAACGACACCCTTCAATCAGAAGAAATGGATAATAACCTCAAGGCTTTGCAAACAAATCTTGATAAAAGGAAAATCCACAGCGCTCAGGATGCAGATCAATTGCGATGGGGCAAGCTCGAAGGAGGAACCTTCACACTAAAAGAGGCAAGAGCATACATAGAAGAAAGGGACCAAGAAGAAAAGGTCAACTGGCACAACAAGGTCTAGAATGAAAATATTTGGTTGAAGATAAAAACTTTTTTGTGACTCCTAATGCACCGCAGAACCCTTACCTGGGAAAACCTACGGAAAAAGGGATTCATAGGCCCCTCATGCTGCCCCCTCTGTGAAAATGAAGAGGAATCAATGAATCACCTCATTAATACCTGTGAATGGACCAACATACTATGGAATTGGATGGAGACAATTTTTAAAAGCACGGACAGGAACCGAAATTCAATACAGGAAAGCATAGTTAATTAGAAAATCAATTACTCCAAGTCTCAAATAGTTAACACATTATGGGAATTAACCCCTGGTTTCTTAGTTTGGTCAACATGGAAAGAGTGGAACAGAAGAGTGTTTCAGAATGAAGTCAAATCCATAGAGACTATTAAAGCTAATATTCTTCGGAACGTGAGGGAAACGACTCTTACCAGGGGTGGAGTTGATTAGGACATTGAACAGTCTACTACTGACATTCAAATTTTGCAGGGGTTTGGAATAACTGTAGGTTCTACCTCCACCTCATCTACGCTTCGGCCTACACAAATCCCCTCCATAACCTCTTAGCAAATGCCCCAACCAGGTTTCCACAAATTGAACTTCGATGGGGCCTCTTGGGGAAACCCAGGCCCAGCAGGCCTAGGAGGTGTTCTTCATGACCACAAAGGTGAAATTATACATATTAACAGTTAATCAATGGGAGAGGCAACCAACAATGAAACGGAATTCATTGCATTGGAGCAAGGACTCCGAATACTGATTCTATTGGGAACAGGGGACACTGTTCTTAAAGAGGATTCACTGCTGGCTATAAATGCAACACGGAAACTACAAAAGGGCTTGAAATCTACTAAGGTTACAAAACACTGGAGGTTGACCAAAGTTACAGAGCTCATTGCAGAGCACCTTTCAATCCTAGACAGAGTCATTGTGCAGGTAGTAAGACGAACTACAAATGTGGTAGTGGACTGTCTGGCGAACTACGGGGTCACTCATCAAAACACCCACCCGGACACTTGTTGGCATGATGTCACATGTGAAGAGCTTCACTCCAAGTGTTTACAACTTTCAAGACAGGAAATTCTGAATGGGGAGGTGGGATTAAGCAATACCATAGTATCGCTCATCCATAATGAATGAGGACAACCATAAATTTTCATTCCCCGGGTCATTATGCACCAAACTAGGAAGTTAAGGGGAAGTACCATCACTCAATTCGGAAGGGTAAGGAAATCTTTTAGAAGAATGGACGTCAGATAATGCAAGATGAAGCTGAGGACACGTGGAAACCAACCAGCAGCTACAAGCATGGCAACTTAGTGGCAGCGGTTGAAAATCATGGGAAGGCTTTTGAAAATTGAAAAGGGAATAATTATGTCAAATATTGTAGATCTACGATGGCTGAGTGGAAGATTATGATCCATTGTATTCATCCTTCAACTATAATTAGGGTGATCCACCAAAGGGCTAAAACATCTCATTCTCCTTGCCTGGTTTTGTGCACTCCGCGCTCGGTCTGGTCGCCCAAAGTGTTTTCAACTCCCACGAATACCTGCAACAGCACAATGACAGGCAAAGGCAGTCGTAATGCATCTGCTAATAGAGATCTGGAAAAAGCTCATGAGGCATATGAAACTTTTATTTCTGCTAAGGGGAAAAGGAAAATGGAGGAAATAGAAAAAGCAGTCACTGAGGAAGAGGAGAAGCTGGATATGCAAATCATGGAGGAGGAGATCGACTGGATCTCAAACCCAGGAACTGCGACTACCAAAGCCACTTAGTTTGTGCGCACCCAAAGTGAAGCATGGCGCATGAAAACAATGCTTGGCAAGGCTCTTAGCATGCAGGGAGCCACCATGAAGGATGCGTACCATGCAACCTCGCTCGCTTCCGCCAAGAAATCTACAAGGTTAGACTCAATAGAAGTCTACATGAAGTCTTTAACTGGGGAGCTCAAGATGTTTTCTGCTAATCTGGGAGCTTTTATCAGGCTCTTTAAGCTCTCCATTCAACAGGGGATGAACATTGTGGTGGATGTTCCGGAGGAGGACAACGATAGTCGTATGGTTAACTGCCCCAAACCCCAGAGGATTCCAAAGCCAGATACTGATAATACAGCGGTCGGCCCAAGTGATAACAACAAGGATTACGTGGAATTGGAGCTGTAACTACTTCATTGCTCTCTGCTCAGCGATAGCCATCCTTAACTGGTTTTCTTTCCTTTTCTGATGTCTGATTCGGTCTTAGTCATTGGGTCTTCCATACCCTCTTTGGTTTTGAATACTTTTTTAAGCAGCCCTACATGGCTTGCCTCTCCGACATGTTAAAATAATTTTGGGAAGTTAGTAGGTTCAGATTGTGAGTGTCGAAGTTAGGTTCTATTCTGAAGTGGCAGGCTCACATCCTGCTAGCTCTAAAAGTAGCCATTTTGATAAAGCAAGTTTGATGATCACAGCCCAGTCTGATTCTTCAAACCTTTTGTATCTAATGTAATTTTTATGTTATAATATACATCTACTGATTTACAAAAAAAAAAAAAAACTTCCTACTTTCTTGAGGTGCAATAGACAACATTGGTCTTAGTGGATGTTATATTATATATATATATATATTATATGAATGATTAACTCTTAAAAATATATATCATAAAAATATTTAATTATAAATAAAATATACTTTATTTTATTATCCTTTGCCACAACAAGGACTATACAAATCAATTTTCAATTAACTCTTGCAATAAAAGGTGGTTGATTTTGGAAAATTGTCGAATTTGCTATAGTTTGCTATAATGTTATGAAAAATGCAATATTTATGAATTATTGTAATAAATAAATAAATAAATAAATAAATTCCATAAATGAAATTGCAAATTTTTTATTAGATGAAATACTTAAAAGGACTAACTACTATGGTTAGATGTGACAAGTGAATAATAATAATAGTAAATCAATATTTTCATTTCAAAAATACCAAATAAAAAACCAAATGGCATGTGATAGGTGTGTGAGTTTTTGCAACAAAAGGTATTTGAAAGTAATAATAAAGCGCAGAATAGGCGTAATGTGTTTTGCAAAGTTAGAAATGAAATTGTGGCACAATGACATGTTTTTTCGACTCTATACATGTTCTTCCTAATCAAAATTGTTGTTTTAAGCAGAGCAATCATGATAAATATTTCTATCAAAATTAATTATAACCAAAATTTAATTAATGGAAAACTAAGTGACATTTCACTTAAGTTATGGGAGTGAACATCAAAACTTAATTAAAGAAATTTGTATTCTACACATTTAAGAACATTGATGATCAAATTTGATTGTTGATTTGTAGCAGTATTAACACACCTAGAACATTCAATATATCACCTTGACTGCAGAGGAGACATTTTCGAATTTATCTTATAAAGCTTGGTCTTGAGAAGTGGAGGCACATTTGCAAAGTCCATTAGCGAAGTAACATTTTGCAAAGAGTTGTGAAACTTACTATGAGGTAGAGTTATAGAAAAGTGTGAAGAAGAAAGAATACAAAGATTAAGTGTGTGAAGTAGTGAGCCAAAAAAAAAAAAAAAAAAAAAAAAATAATAATAATAATAATAATAATAAATAATAAAATAAATAGAGTAGTGAAACTAGTAAGTACATCTATTTTTGTTTGCATACCATTTATTTTCAATGTGTTTCAAGTTGAATGATATTTTGTTGGTTTTTTTTTTGTGCTTTGTTTTTACTATGTTTACATGTGTTTTTTAGTTTGTATGTTTCAAGTTACATGTATTTGTTTGGCTTAAAAATGTGTATTTGTATGTTTATGTTTCAAATTATATGCATTTGGTGGGGTTAACAGTCTACTTTTGTGAAGGACGAAGCAATAATTCAGTTAGCAGTAATACAATATTGTAAAATATGAAGCATGAATTCAATTGACATTTATACAATATAGTTGTACTCTAAGTGACATTTCTATTAGTTCTTAGATGCATATGTTATTTCTTTTGTGTCAAGTTGGCTTGATATTGTGAATTTGTTTTGTGTGTTTCAAGTTACATGGATATGGTGGGCTTAATAATCTGCTTTCATGGACTGTGAAGTAACAATTTATTTGACATAATACAATAATATAAATTATGAAGCAACACTTCAATTAACATTAATACAATATAGTGGTAGTCTAAGTTACCTTAGTAGTAGGTCTTATTCTTTGTTCTGATATGTGTGTCTTTTGATTTTGGTATGTTAGAAATTCATGTCCTCTTAGTTAACTGCATTAGGGTTGGTAAGAGTTTTCGAAGTGGGTCACACTTTTTAAAACTTGTGCAGTGCAACATGAAATATTTTGCTGTGTATCATAAGACTTTCCCATATTCCTGTGTAAAATTTGGCTAGAGTGAAAATATAATCTTGTATATGCTAGAGATTCATGCATTCTTAGGTAATTGTGTTAGACTTAGTTTGTATTTCAATTTGGATTTACAATGTGCATTTGTTTGTGTGTTTAAAGTTACATGGATTTGATGGCCTTAGCAATCTACTTTCCTAGAATGTGAAGCAAGAATTTAGTTAACAATTATACAATAGCGTAAATTATGAAGCAACAATTCAGTTAACATTTGTAACATCCCACAAGTTAAATATACAACTAATTAGATCAATTATGTGATTTATAATCAACATGCAACTATTCAACTAATTAGCATGGAATTTCAAAAAACATGAGCAGAGACGACTTACATGTATCAACGTTATTCCTTACTTGTGCTTTTGGAGTTGAATTCTAATAACTACAACAAATATTTTGGGGACGACTCTACATCCAATGGTAGACTCAGCTGCACATAATATTTCTATAGCTAGCCACCCTCGAGCCCTCAATCAATGTACTACTGTTAGGGAACCATTTGTCTCACAACACTTTTCTTCCAAGATAATGGATGAAGGAATTGATGAATCTCATCTTCCTCATCGTCCATTAAATAGACAAAAAAAAAATTGGAAATGAGACTGCATGCGCACATACTATGTGTCAACTTTCAATTTTTATTTCTTTATTTTAAGTTTTACTTAATTTAATATTTCTCTTCATTTAATTTTTTCTTATTTTATTCAATTTTATTTTTTTTAGCTTTACTTATTTTTACTATTTTTATAGATTACTTTTATATATATTTATTTAGAACTCCAATTTATTATTTACTATTTTGTTTATTTATTTATTATTATATTTTCTGCATTATTTATTATTTATTTACTATTATTATCTTTTCTTTATTTTTTTACTATTTATTTACCATTATTATCTTTTCTTTTACTGTTTATTATTTTATTTACTTATATTTTAAGTTATATTATTCTATTTATTATTATTAGGGGACATTACATACTCCCATTCTTTAAGCAACTTCATCCCAAAGTTAAGTTGAATTATTTAGTTATTTATTACTTTATGTTTGCCCTACACCCTCTAATAAACTAGTATAACCAGCAGGCATCAAAAGTTTCCACAACACCTAAAAAATCCCAAGGAATCTCTGTCCTTTTTCCCGCTTTCGAAAGCAGGCATAAGCCTCATTAGTTTGTACCATAGGCCAAGGCTCGTGCCCAGATCATACCTCATCTACCCTAAAGTAAGCATCTGGCCTTAGTACTCAATGACTTTGAGCATCTTGCAAGGCTAGCCCACTCCCTCCACACTCACTAAGGTGCACAACCCTAGGCATCGAAGTCCTTACACCCCCACCAGATTTTGGCATCCCAAACCAATATTAGGCACTTGGCCTACAATATCATGCACTTGGCCTCCTCAAGATGGCCCCATAGCCCCTCAAGAGCTATACAAGACAAAGGAACCACTGGCATATGTAATATTTATTGAGTTTGTCCCCAACCCATATGGTGTTACATATTCTCCCTCGTAGGTATGGGCTCCCACGAGATCATCAAATTACCAGCCATCTTAGCCCATTTGTGGATTTCTTCTTAATCACCACATCTAACTTACAACCAATGCATTAGTTATAACATAGTATCATAGAAAATAATCCACATGCCAACTCTTGCATGTCATCATGATAACATAACATTATTTTTAATCACAAAATTTTGAATAATAATGAATGGCATGCTCATGCATGTCATAAAATCTACATATGATTACCACATAAAATACCCTCATGACTAATAACATCAACATCAAGACATATCACAACATCACATAATAAACTAACCACATGTCAATATAACCTCATATCATAACATCATAATATCATATCATTCATGACCATACTAAATAAATAAGAATCACATGTGCATCGTTATCCTCATACCATCATATCATGAAACATCATCAATATGAGATTCATCAATTCCTTCATCCATTCTCTTGGGAGAAAAGTGTTGTGAGACAAAGGATTCCCTGGCAGTAGTACATTGATTGAGGGCTCGGGGGTGGCCAACTGTAGAAATATTATGTGCAGTTGAGCCTATGGTTGGGTGGGGAGTCGTTCCTAAAATCTTTGTTGCAGTTAGAAGAATTCAAAAAACATTCAAATCCAAAAGCACAATTAAGGAATATCGCCGATACATGTAAGTCGTCTCTGCTCATGTTTTTCGAAATTTTATGCTAATTAGTTGAACAGTTACATGTTGATTATAAATTACATAATTGATCTAATTAGTTTTATATTTAACTAATCAGATATTACATGTAGTATCAGAGACAAGTTTTTAATTTTATAAAACTTTTAGGTTTTTATATTTTTGTCTATTAAATTTATAATGATTTAATAAAACAATATTGTGGAGTAAATATTGTGGTATTTCTTTTAAATAAAATAACAAAGTTATAGTTGCAAATTGTAAAAACTTTTAACTTTGGGAAATTATAAACAAATTATGTAATAAGTTATATTTCCTAAATTATGATGAAAAAATATACACCCTTTATATGTTCTGTACGAATAAAAAAGATATAGGGGTCGTGGAAATCCAGATGGCATGCACTTGGTGGTTGACGTGGAGAAAGCTTAACTTTCAACTCTGCTCGACTTTCTTTTGAGTTATTTTCTTAATAATTAATTAATAGTTTAATTGTTATATATGTACTTTGAATTAAAAATAATAACATGTAAACTTTCCATACAAATCAAAGTAAGTCTAGTCAAAACTTTGATATTATAATATATTTATTTATTATTATTTCTGAGCGGTCATGTGTTCGATTCCCATACACAGTGGTTTAAAAATGAAAATAGTTTATCCAATCCCCATACACGGTGGATTTATAATGAAAATAGTTTATGGGTTTGGTCAAGGTTTATCTTGATAAACATGCAATAAACGTATGAAGTGTAGAAGCCATTAGTTTTTTTTGAAAGAGTGACTTGCAATTTGAAATTACATTTTTTAATGTAATTTTTATATTACACTTTTTTACCTATAGCAAAAAATATTGTTTACTTAATCAAATTAATTGTTTTAGTTTATAATTTATATATTATTATAATTATATAAAATATTAATAGAAAAGTGGACTGAAATATTTTCATATATCTATGTTTTTTTATATTATTGAAATTGTAATGAATTATGGTTATGTTTTAAAGTTGGTTTTGAATTACAATTTAGTGCTAGAATTTATATGTCAATCATTTATTAGGGTGTTTTATTTATTATTTAATATTATTTATGTTATAGTGTTTATTTATTATTTAATATTATTTATGTTTTTAAAGGTGATTTAGTAATAAAGTTTATAAATATAATTTTCTATTTTTTTTCTTTATTTGATCTTGTGAGTTTAAATTAAACTAATATCATTGTGATTATATGGTTATTTATTTTGTATAAGAGTAAATTTTGCTATGCAATGTTGTATTGGATAATGGAACATTGAAAGTGATATGGAATTCAAACTTGGTTCAAAACAGGGGAGATCATGGCTCCTAAGCATCAAAGGCAAACCCAAGTCACCCTTTAGATGGAAACCCCACCTCCTGCCACTACAGAGATTGGAACCCCAGCTGAGCAAGCTATATTATGTTCCCTTGGGGAAATGACAAACATCTTTAAGGATTGGGTCACAAGCCAAGGTTAAGGTCAAAGAAATGACCCAGGTCAAGGAGGGGAGTTGGAACGAAAATAGAGGCAAGACTTAAATTCTCTGTTCAATGACGAAGATAGACAAACAAACCTTCATATTATGAAAGAAGTCCAAAAATCCAAATTACAAGAGTTCACAGGTCAAGATGGGGGTTCAAAAGCAGAAGCGTGAGTAATCAGTGTCAAGAGAGCACTTAGTTTTAAGGCATATACTTCAAGGGAAAAGGCCCAAATAGCAATGAGTCTACTAAAAGGAGAAGGTTTATAATGGTGGGTAAATGAAGAAACGGAGATGCAAGTCACCCATTGCAAGTTACTTGGGAAATGTTTGAGGAAGCTTTCAAAACCAGGTACCTATCAGAGGAGTACAAACACCAACAAATGGGGGCTTTCCATGTAGTGCGATAGAATGGTAGATTTGTCGAAGATTATGAAGCTGAATTCTATGGGTTGTTCCATCATGTGGACTATATGGCAGATGATAAATGTCAAGCTGAAAGATTCTTGCATGGGCTTGATCCTTTTGTTCGAGCAGAAGCCGCCATGTGAAAACCCACCACTATGGCAACAACCACTAGTTTAGCCAAACAAGTCGTGATGATGATAAATATGAAAAAGAAAATGGTGACTAGTGGAAATATAGAGAAGGAACACCCCACAACGAGGGTAAATAGATCAGGGGGGCACCCATATGGATTCCAAGGAAGACAAAACAATGTTGCCTGGATTGCTAGTGCAACTTTTGGGTTGCCTCCAGGAGGACGTAGGGTTCAACCCTACTTGAGAAGAACTAATGGTGAGGTGAGAGAGGCATGAACTCTCGACCTCAGGATTTCTCAAATTAGCTATGAGACCTATGTGCTAACCAACTGCGGCATCATAAAAATAAAAATAGTAAAAATAACCCCCACCAGAGTTCGACATCCCAATCCAATATTAGGAACTTGGCCTACAATATCAGGCACTTGGCCTCCTCAAGATGGTTCCATAGCCCCTCAAGAGCTATCCATCAAGAGATATACAAGACAAAGGAACCATTGGCATATGTAGTTCTGATTGAGTTTGTTCCCAACCCATATGGTGTTACATATTCTCCCTTGCAGGTATGGGCTCCCACAAGATCATCAAATAAATCGGCCCTCTCGGCCCATTTGTGGATTTCCTGTCAATCACAACATCTCAACATATATCCAATGAATTAGCTATAACATCATAGTATCGTAGAAAATAATCCACATGTAAACTCTTGCATGTCATCTTGATAATATAACATCATTGCTATCACAACATTTTGAATATTAAAGATCTGCATACTCTT
The DNA here is from genome assembly GCA_000404065.3 of Pinus taeda. Taxonomy (NCBI): domain Eukaryota; kingdom Viridiplantae; phylum Streptophyta; class Pinopsida; order Pinales; family Pinaceae; genus Pinus; species Pinus taeda. Next base: position 67,428 of record APFE030710296.1, on the reverse strand, counting down.
GCATGTCATAAAATTTGCATGCAATTACCCCATGCTTCACATCATAAAATACCCTCATAAGTTATATCATCAACATTTTAGCATCAAGGATATATCATGATATCTCATAATAAATGAAACACATGTCAATATACCTCATATCATAACATCATAATTCATATGCCACGCATATCATATCCATCATGAGCATACAACATCATTATCATAACAAAATAAATAAATAGGCACCACATGTGCATCATTAACCTCTATTTACTATGTACCATCACATCATGAAACATCATTCATATGAGAATCGTCTTAATACTTATCAAACATAGAACAATAATACACTATAAGCATTCTCATGGTCCATCGGAAAAATCAAATTCATTTGCCTGTATGAACAAGGAATATCAATTATGAAGTGTCTTAAGCTTACAGATGAGAGATTCATCTTATGATCTTTACTAGTCAGTTTCTTAGTTTTGTTGCATTATTTTGTGAATTTCATGGAATGTTATGTCTTCGTATTTCAACAAAATTTGAATAATTTCCTAGAATTCATCTCCATTCAAATTCTCTACCATTATGAGTTTCAGATATTTCACTTTATCTTCTAATTGCACATAATCCACTGGTATGCTCTGTGTAATGGTCTGTTATCTCTTTCTATCTACCATTTGGATAACTTAAGGTCTATGTAAACATTATCTTTATGCATCTAATCTCTGCATGTTTACCCACCAATTCTTGGAAACTTTTCATTAAAATTAACTTGTGACTCCATGCCTAATGGTCCTTTTCCTTAATCCCCAACCAATTTTGTTTGAAATTCTTACATTAGATTTGGCCACTGAGCACACGAATGACCTATTACTAAGTGTCCCTGACTAATTGAGTCAAAGAGAGATCACCCTATGGATTGGAAGGGCCAATTTCCAATCTTAATGTTTGTTTTGAGGTTATATTGGTAATTTTCTCCTTCATCTAAGAAAATTACAAAGTGATAACATGTTGTATGTACATATATAAATATGGAAATTATATGATGTTGAACTAATACGATGATACCAATCATTGAATTATTTCAGATAAGTGAAAAAGAAATAAATTTGAAATGCATGGATGACAGTAACTTTAAACTAATATCTGAAATTACTAACCTTTTTTTGATAATTGCATTATTATTCATGCTCAACAAGCATACTTTCAAATCATGGTCGAATTTATCATATTATTATTATTATTATTATCGTTATCCAATTTTAAGGTCACGACTAATCGAGACACCAAATTGGTGTATGAGACCCTATTTTTTATGGGACAAGGAACCCACCTCCGCACAGGGATTTGACTGTTGAGTCTACGAAGGCATACATACTCTACCCCCTCTAGTTTTGAACATGTTACCTCTTAGGAGGAAACACATGCTCTGAGGGAAAACCTCGTTATTGTGGGTGAAATATTAGGCTTTTATGGCATATGTAAAGTTGAAACTAGACCACATACAATGGATTTTTTTGGAGCAACAACTTTTTTTAATAAGGAAATAAATTAATGACAAATCTTTGTTATCAATCTGTAGTATTTATCAACTCTCTTCTTGATTAAATATATCTGCATAGACTAGTGAGGAAAATGTACACTTTTTCCCTTGAACCTCAATACTTTCAAGGATGTGACCAAAATGAAACACCCTCTTTAACTGCTTCAATCCCTCCCGTGTCTAGTGCATATATTGTGGAGAAATTATAAGAGGTGTTTTTGTTGTAGGTATTAGAGAAAAAAGTCACAACCCTCCATGCATTATGTGAATAAACTATGGTTAAATGTAGATTTAATGGATTCTGACCTCCTACGTCATATTCGTACTAATGCATCCGTTCAACTTGGAAAAAACATTTTGAGGTATCTCTATGCTCTAAACGCTTTTTTATTATCTAATTACAAAATCTTGTTGATTCGTAAAATGACGTGGATATTCTACTAGTTAGTTCATCACAACAAATATGATAAAAATTATGCCACTATGAGAGTTTATCTCTCCTTAGATTTTAGGATTTATAAATTATTGTTTATTGCATATGCATGTGAATTATAATTATACAAAAAATAGATAATTGTGAATTAAAACTCATAAACCACAAATTAACACAAGATATAACTTAGGAAACCCTTTTGGGAGAAAACCCAATTGAAAGGTGAGGCCACTTTTCTCTCTTTCTTTGAATGGAAAATGGATGCAAGAACAAAAAAGTGAGGTCTATGGCTTGTGGGCTGCTACAATGCACAAGTATGTTATTTTTTCTTTCTCCTTGTCCACTCTTGGCTACTCTGCTCATCTTTGGACAAATTGCACTCGAATACACTGAAACCCCTTTTCTTCCTAGTGGCCTAGTTATAACACAAACCAATAGCCTACTAGTGGTTAGGTTGATTCCTTAGTTATAAATAGAGTTACAATATTGACCCTTATAGAGTCTTCTTCATTATGATTACATGGATATCCCATTTCCCAAGAATAATGGATGCTGACATGGCATCCTCTCAAATTATGATGGTCAAAACAAGAAGGTTAACTTCCAAGTGGCATAGATTTTGCATACAGACTTCGATTGAGGTGATTATTGCATTGTTGGAAAGTTCTTTGTGTGTAGAATAGACCAAAATGGTGTGGAACTTAAGTAACAAAGTTTCACCCCCTAAAAATTTTGTTTGATGCCTCAAATTGATCTCGGAAGTTTTTAGACCCCAATTTTCCAAACTAGGCTCCAAATGTAAAAATGGTCTTGTGAGCTTATTCCTCCACTTTTCGAATCTAAAACCATTGATATGGATGACAAACTATATAATGATCCAATCCAGATCACACCTCATTTTGAGAGGATTTCGGTCCCCAAAATATTATGCTAAATAAGATGAGGAAATTTTTACTCCACCTTCTCTCAAGTATACCATTTACCTTTGCCTGGAAACTATTCTTTCAACCCAATTTTCCAAAGGTCATATTGTCCTTGTCTTGTAATTATGGACCTCTTCTACAAAATGTATCATCTATCAACTCTGCGTAAGTATCTACTACCAAATCCTCTACAAAAGGTAGGACATGTTCCTCTTCTTGGTCTAGCATGGAAGGCTCATAGAGTTTTAGATTTTGTACATTCACCATTGAGTAAATGTACGTGTATGGGTGTAGACCAAGTCTATAGAAGTTATCTCCCACCTTTTCTAGTATCTCAAAGGGACCATATCGCAGAGCCTTGGTTTTCTTACTAGGGACCTATAGCCTCTTTTTGTTCAACTATAGTCATACTCATCTCCCACCTTGAAGGAATTCCTTTATGTTGATCATGCATTGGTTTATATTTTTCTTGTGATTTATACAATGTCTCTTACATCTATATATGGATCTGCCTAATATTTTCAATAATTTTTTATGCCCTTAAGGCATCCCCTATAATATCCTCTCTTGCTCCTCCTTGTTTCCCATATGCAATATCCAAAGGTGAAGATCGAAAATATCTAAAACAAGTTTCAAATGGGGACTTGCTAGTAGAAGTGTGGATTTTTCTATTATAAGAGTGTTGCATATATACTAAATTTTCATTCTAGGTCTTCAAATGCTTCTGATAGTATCCCTTCAAAAGTTGCACCAAAGCCTTGATGACTATTATTTTATGACCATCTGTTTGTGGATGGAATGTTGTATACCTCTTCAACTTTGTTTCCATATTATCCCATAATGTAGTCCAAAATGAAATGATAAATTGTGTGTCCCTATTTAAAATGATGCTCTTTGGTATCCCAAAGTGCACCCAGACTTGTATAACAAACAAGTTTGCTACTTCTTTCCCATTGATGGTGTTTTTATATGGGTTCAGAATACACGTGTTAAACTTGTCAACTACAACAAACAAGTAGTCATGTTCCTTCCTAGTTGTTGGTAAGCCACCCACAAAGTCCATGGAAATGATTTCCCAAGGATGAGTGGCTACAAGTAAGGGATGATATAGACCATGTTTATTGTTACTAGGCTTGATGGTACAACAAAGCATGCATCATCTTATGAACCTAGCTACATGTTCTTGCATCATGGGCCAATACACATACCTCTCCAAATTGGCCACTTTCCTCACTACACCAAAGTGCTCTACAACCTTATAGGTGTAAGTCTCTCTCAACTCGCTGCAATCACTCACCGTTTCGAACACAAATTATCCACCATGTAGAGTAACTTGTCCTGGAGATGCTAAGCAATTGTGTTGTCACCATCATGCACATGACTTTGGATCTACAATTAGGGAAACACCTCCATAAAGTCCTCATCTTCTAAATATGCCTCTTTGTATGCATCATCGGTGAATGGATCCATGTACATCATAGTTCCCAAAGTTGTGATATTTGATGTGGGTGCCCTTAAAAGCATGTTGGCCAACATGTTTGTGCTACCCTTCTTATATTTGACTACTAAATGACACTATTGTAAAAACCCCATTCACTTATAATGCTTATTTTGTTGTAGCTTACTATGGGCCTACAGATATTGTAGCAGCTACTACCTCTTTTCCCATTAGATAGAGTTTCCACTTTTTCATAGTTTGCACTAATGCATAGATCTCATTGTCATAGATAGGGTATTTAATAAATTCCCCATGAATGCTTTAGAATGGTAGTATAGAAGGCTTCCTCCTTGCATCAAGAATACTCTCATAGCATTCCCACTCGCATCTATCTCCACTTTGAATGGTTTTTGCAATTTCAATAATTCCAGAATAGGTACTTGACTGATATTCTTCTTTAACTCCTCAAAGGTGCTCTACTAACCCTTTCCTCATTGAAAACTATTGCCACTTGTTGTTATAGTGTGGAGTGGTGTTATTACTGTTGAAAATGGAGCTATGAATTTCCTCAGGTATTGTGCTTCCCCAATGAAACTCTGAAGGTCCTCAAAAACATTAGTAGGCAACAACCATTTCATGATGGCCTCCATCTTGGAAGGATCTATCTTCAGCGCTTCTCCACCTATCAAATAGCTGAGTTAGATACACCAAAGATTGTTGTGTAAACTCACATTTCTTGAAATTTTCCCGCAACTGGTGCTTCTTTAATGTCTCTGGCACCTGCATCAAATGTGATATGAGCTCCTCCCAAGTAGCACTATATACCAGTATATCATCCAAATAGACAATAACAAATAAATCTATAAAAGGGAGAAATATATCATTCATTAACTTCATGAACATAGTTAGTGCATTGCATAGACCAAAAAACTTGACTAACCACCCATACAAAGTTACCTTGTGTGGTTTTTAAGGCAATCTTCTAGGTATTTTCTTCTCTAAGTCGAACTTGGTGATATCCAGACTTAAGTGAAGTATTTGACTTGTTGCAACTGATCCCATAGATCATATATCATGGACTGGGGGTACCTGTTCTTGAGTGTTATTTTTTTTAACATATTGTAATCTATAAATATCCAAGTCCCATCCTTCTTTGGAACAATGATGATGGGTAATCCACATGGTGATGTACTTCATCGAATGACACTATGTTCCAATAGCTACTACAACTACTTCTTCACCTCACTTGCTTTTACAACACGCTATTTGTACAACCCAATGTTTGGCAATGGACAATTTGGCAATAGTTGGATCTCATGGTCCACTCTCTTCTTAGGCGGTATCCCTTTAGGATCTTGGAACACAGACATGTATGCCTATAGAAACTCTTTCAGTTATTTTTTCTATTTTTTGAGTACACCCGTCCAAGGATGCCTTTGTTCTTACTGATTCTTTTACAGATTGATTTTTTATTAAAAATAGTAAAGCATACTTTGTGCTGGAATTAATTAGTTTTCTTGGCTTGGTTGGTACTTACGAGTGAAATTTTCGACTTTCCTTTACATGCGTTGATGGTGAAGGATTTCCATCCTTGATGAGGCAATATTAGATGGATATTTGCATGAAGATTACATTATGCATGTACATAAAAGGACTTCCAAATACCATTCCACATACATCAAGGAGAATTACATCTAGTTCTACTTCATCAATAAAATCAACACAAATGGAAAACCTAATTTTTCATTGCTTTGTTACCTTTATTTCTACATCATTATTTACCCATCCCAATGGATATGGACTTGGATGATCACAAACTTCCAATCCTTACTTTTTGACCAACCCTGTTGCAATGAGATTTTCATACAACCTTAATTCGAACAAAGCATCAACCCTTCTCTTCTTGACCTGTATCTTTATATATAAGAGTCTGGCCTTTTTGTTCTCTTCCTGTTGCAAGAGGCTACTCAAATTCACCTCCTTCTACACTTATGTACAAATGATATTCTCATCCACATCTGATTTACTGTCAACCTGGTTGCTTGAATCAGCGGCCATGAGATTATTCTTCTTATCATCTTTTTTTATGTTCTTCATATTAAGGTCTGGATACAACTTCTAGCATTTCTCTATATAACTATCAATGTTACAGTGGTTGCAATGGTTGTTGGAATCTTTGCACTCGTGTGTTGTGGCTACCATTTTTTGGTCTTTTACCCCTTTCCACTTCTTATTCCCCTCCTTAGAAGTGCCTTGGCGCTCCTTTTGCTTCAACCACTTGATTTACTTTCCTTCTAGCCTGTGTTCTCCAAGTTACATTGTGCATGTACATAAGCCTCGTCCACCAATCTAGGTTTGAATAGCATCACTTGCTTTCGCAAATGGCTATGTAGACTCCTCATTTACTTGAGGAGTACATTTTGGTTCTTTGGGGAGATACCCAACATTTATGGACATATTTCTAAACTTTGTGGTGTATTCTTGTACACTATGACCCTACTTCTACGTAAAGTAATGCCACCAGATCCATTGATTCTATACATAATCGATAAGATAAAATTGTGAATTTATGAAGGTTTTGAAATCCTCCCACTTAGTCATTGGAGGATATCCCTCCAACCTCAAGGTCAGAGTGGTTTTCCCACTAGGTCAAGGCATGACCTTCTAATTCCAGTCAAGCAAACAAAACCTTATGTTCTTCCTCTATATGTTGAACACTAAAATAAACTTTTAATTGTTGCAACTAGTCATTTAGCTTCAAAGCATCAGTCTCACCTTGATATAGCATGATTTCTACCTTCACTTTCATTTTGAATAGGTATTGTGAATGGTTAACAACACTTGAACTAGGTTGATATTTTCAAATTCTTTCTTCCACTCCTCTCTTTATTATTGATCCCCTGATCTCCCCTCTAATTGAACCTCTACTTTAGGACCCCCATCTTCTTTAAATATCCTAATCTTATTGGTTAATCACTACCATGAAGAGGATCACATTACAATTTATATTGTCAACTTGTGCTTCCATATGCACAAACATCTCCTTTGTGGCATCACGAGGGTTATTCACAAATTCGTTAGCCATGACTATAGTTTTATGACTTTTGGCTTAATTGATCTAGATCCCTTGCAACTCCCCATAATATACGAAAAAAAACTACTTTAATACTAATATGATCCTTAAACTACCATGGACATTCCATTTTTCAGTTCATCACAATAGATCTAAAAAAAATTATGCTTAAAATATGAAATCTACGCTATGAGGGCTTATTTCTCCTTCGATTTATGGATATATAAATTACTGTTTGTTGTCTATGCATGTGAATTATAATTATGCAGAAAATAAGGAACATCGAAATAAAACTCACAAACAACAAATTAACATAGGATATAATCTAGGAAACCCTTTCGAGAGAAAACCCAACTAGAAGGTGATGTCACTTTGCTCTCTTTCTTTGAATGAAAGATGGATGCAAGTACAAAGAAGTGAATCATTTGGCTTGTGCGCTACTATAGTGCACAAATTCTCTCTACTATGGGTTGCTATAGTTTACAAATTATTTTAATTTTCTCTCTCCGCATCGACTCTTGGCTACTCTACTCATCTATGGAACAAAATGCACTCAAATAGAATGGAACCCTTTTCCTCCTAGTGCCCGATTATAACACAGCGCAATAGCTTACTAGTGGTCGGGGTTGACTCCTTCAGAACTTAACTAGAGTTACAATATTGGCTCTTCTAGAGTTTTCTTCATCACGATCATATGGCTAGCCCATTTTCCATGAATAATGGAGTTTTACTTGGCTTCCTATCAAATTATGGTGGTCAAAACAGGAAGACCAACTTCTTAGTGGCATAATCTTTGCATACAAATTTTCGATTGAGGTGATCCTTGCATTGTTGGACAGGTCTTTGTGTGTAGAATAGCAAAAAAATAATGTGGTGCTTAAGCAGCAAAGATTTCCCCCCAAAAAAAAATTTATGCCTCAAACTACTCCCGAAAGTTTACAGACCCCAATTTGCCAAATTAGGTCCCGTTAGTAAAATGGTCTTCTAAGTTGATTTCTCCACTTTTTCCACTCTACAAATCTCAAGATGGATGGAAAACAATATAATGATCCAATCAAGATAACTTTTTGATCACTAAAGAGTGTTTGAGGAGAGCCCTTGGTTTTGGGAAAGAGTAATATTTTTGTTACTTGATGGCTCCCAAAATTTAACCCTAATACTATGTCAATCACTACAATATTAATTTGGATTTGTCTCGTAGATCTACCATTACATTTTTGGAATTTGCTAATCTTTAGGGATATCAATACTACTCTATGAAACTACATAAAAACAAATACTCAGATGTTTAAGTTGAGTTTGTGTGCATATACCTAAAACTACATTTAGATAGACATCAACAAGAGTCCAACAGACAACTATTCTCAAATGACAAAAATTTAGATGAATTGAAATCTTGGATAGTGGGAAAACAATGGTTCAATGTTTGATCTACCAACAAATGGACATTTTCGAGATACTTGTCCTCATGCACATGCTCATTCGTTGAGGAAAAAAGGGCTCAAACAAAAACAAAATAGCTAGCAATCTTGTGAGAAACCTTGGTTGGATGATGAAGATGATTATAATGGGCAACATTAACAAACAATAAATTCAAAGAAGGTCAGTGATGCTCATCTGGAAGTATGAACTAAGAAAATAAAACTCCCCTCAAAGGAAAATAAAGAAGATGAGAATAGAAGGTTTTCCTTTGGGGATGGAAGTTCTTATGGAAGCTCTATCAATGGGAATGAAGAGACTTTATGAATTCTAGATATTTGATTTCAAAGAGGAGTTGAGACTCCCTTTGAATGGTGGAACATTGAATTTTGAATTACAAATAGTTCTTGTGAAATCTTCTCAAGGGGTGTGGAGGGTGGATTGAGGTCAAGAAGAAGAAAGGGAAAAAGGAAAGATTAATTAATCCTCTCATCCTTAGTTTCCAACATGATTCCTTTGTTTCTCATGTTTAGTCTCAAAATCAACAAGCCCTTGAACACATACTTTTATAGTAAATTGAACATTGAATTTTGAATTACAAATAGTTCTTGTGAAATCTTCTCGAGGGGTGTGGAGGGTGGATTGAGGTCAAGAAGAAGAAAGAGAAAAAGGAAAGATTAATTAATCCTCTCATCCTTAGTTTCCAACATGATTCCTTTGTTTCTCATGTGTAGTCTCAAAATCAACAAGCCCTTGAACACATACTTTTATAGTAAATTATTAGATGTAGAGAAGATAAATTGCTCTAGCAAACTCTATATAATATAACCTCTTTCCTTTGATATCAATAAAAAGTTGTGATATTTTTTTTCCAAGAGATATATATGTTTATATTTCATAACTCTATTTATATTATAAATTTTTTAAATAATTGTTGTAAATATAAATATCTTCCTTTCAAATATATTTTTTAGTCACTAGAGCTTAATCTTTCATGGTATAAGTTTACAATACTCGAACATAAGAAACAATAGTCTTCTTTATTGCACTTCTTGAAAAGATTTTGCTCCAACCATTTAGTTCTCTTCCTCCCAATTTTCATTTGCATATGGCCATGGAAATTCCTCTTCCTCGACTTGTTCTACTACTGATTTTGTGTCATGTCTTTTTAAATCTTCCCTCTCCAAATTTATATTCATTTACGAAATTAGCCGTTTCACCAAAATTAGAATTATTTAGGCCATGGAATTTGATTAACATTATGTGTTTGTTGCTAAGGCTAATACATTCATAAGACATGGTTCCTAAAGACTTCCATGAGGATCCAACAACAACTAGAATTGGATCCTAGAGTACTTATTATGTTGGTAAGACAAATGCCCTTATAATTAAAATCCCACTGACAATGTGGACTTCCTTTACATTTCTCATTGATGGGAGAATTCCTAGATAGGCATGGCATTGAAGGTAAAGTATCCAAAACCAAGAAGTAAACTTTGGCATATAGAAAAGCCTTTGCTAAGAGGACTTGAGTTTGAAGCATGAGATGAACTTGTAATTGTAGATGGTTTGCAAGCAATGCATAATAATTCATGACAATCAACTTTTAAAATCAATAATTTAACTTTCTTTTCAAAGGAGCACAGTGTAAAAATCATTATAAATAAACATTTTTCTACCCTTCTCTATTTGCCATTGAGTTGCCTCTCTTGCCAATCCAAAATCTATCCACAAGGGGACGGATGTGACTACTTGATTTGGCAACATTTAAAACCAATGCTAACTCAATGTAGTATATATTTCTACCTTGGTGTTGATTGATATGCATGAAGTCACTATCTTGGTATAAAATGCAAAAATAACTACAAAGTGGAACTAAACCATAGAGTCACCTTGTCATTGGACGTTGCTCTAAACTCTATGATGAATGGGCAGTGTGTATAATAAATGGAATTGATCCGCGAATGCAGTGTAAACACAATCCTTTAAAACTTGTCATTTTTCCTCAAAAGGAATTAATCAACAAATGTAGTGGAAACACAATTCTTTAAAACTTGTCATTCTTCCTCTTCAATTAGAGGTGTTCAGAGAATCATATTAGATAGTTATCTCCATAACTTGTCTAAACTCATCTTAGCTACTACCTACTTTGCATACTTCTTTTTGGTGAAAACCTTGAAGCAATTGAAAACTTAGGAAGCTCCAAACTAAAACAAAAACAAAGAAATAGTCCATCTATGTTAAGGTACAAGCAATTTTGGGGCATCAACTAAAAATTCATCTTAAACAAGTTCTATTATAAGCAATGCACTGACATTGTATTTATTGTTAATCATAGTCTTTGTAATTTAAAAAAGTGGTGGTCCGTTAGTCTTAATCGATGGTCCTAAAAGATAATGAACAATTTCTCGTACCTTGTCACACTCACAAGCACCAAGGTAAGGTGGCCAAGTCCGTTACAAAGACTATAATTAATAATAAAGATGGTGTTGTAGGGCTATTTATAAGACGAAATTCTAGTTGATCCCTATATTGACCCCCAACATAGACAAACTAAATCTCGCTATTGAGTGGAGCTTCCTAAGTTTTTAATCACTTTTCAAGGTTTTCACCAAAAAGAAAGATGTAAACCAAGCAACAGCTAAGATGGGTTCAAACACGCTTGGGATAGAACTATATAATAATCTTCTCAAAACAAAGGAAAGAAGAAAGAATAAATAAATTAAAGAAAAAAAACATGTTTTAAATGATCATGTTTCTATTGCATTAACTAATCAATTCCTACTATCACACTACTCATTCATTGCACACTTCACAGCATTGGTCCACCAACAAAGTAAATGTGATTTAGTTCTAGTTGCAATTATTTCTACTTTATGCAAATCAATCAACAAGAAGGCAACAATGGATCCTACATCGTGTTTGACACTACTATTAAATAATAAGAATTTTATTTTTCAAAAATAATCACATAAAAAATAATTTTGCCAACGCATTTCGAACCAACTAGTGTGGTCAATTGCTAGTGCAAGATGAAGAATCTAATCATGGCAGCGGTTTAAATAGATGGACATATCCTTCCAGCGGCTAAAAAGAAAGGCTATATTTCTTTTTAGGTGTTGGAAGGATATGTCCATCTATTTAAATGCTGCCATGATATGATTCTTCATTTTGTCCTAACGATGAACCACACTTGTTGGTTTGAAACACGTCAGCAAAATTGTCCTTGATGTGATTATTTCTAGAAAAGTCTTATAATGTAGTTATGAATCATAAAAGCCTAATCTCCATAACTAATATTAAATGTTTCCAACTCATGCAAACACCTCTATTCTCCTATGGATGGCGTTTGGATTGGCAAAAGAGACCCCTCTCTTTTGAAATCAAGAAGTTGCTAAATTGAACCCCCAATTCCACAAGAAAAATAAATATGTCAATAGAATTCGGAGAAAGAATATTATTTACTTACTATGAAGGAATAAGAAATCAAGAAGTTACTAAATTGAACCCTAAATTCCACAAGAAAAGTGAACATGTTAATAAAATTCAAAGAAAGAAAGAATATTGTTTACTTGCTAAGAAAGCAAAATCACTGATTTTAAAAGTGAACCTATGGATATGATTGAAGAACATTTTAATAAAACTTTTTAGGTATCACACCAAGCACAGCTTCACAGTGTTACTCTAAAAATTAATTATTGTTAAATAACGTATACATATTTATTATAATTATCATTATAGTTGTGCTGTCCAGTGAAAGCCTTGTTTCAAGGGATTCTAATAGTACAAAGCCTCAAGCTCGATTGGATCAAAATCAGAAGCATATCAAACTCACATATGGCACTAAAAGTCTTTGTAAATGTTTTAAAAATTCATCTCATATTTTAATCTCACAACCCTTTTAGTAAGGCTTCCCCATATTTTTAGTAAGGCTTCCCCATATGCCATATTTTACTTTCTATCTATTTATTCCCACATCATTGAAAAATATAAAATCAACAATATAAATTGAAATTTAATACAAGGGCATATCTTAATTGGGTAAGAAGCACACAATGACGCAATTATGGAAAATCCTGGAACCAAAAGGAAGTCAATGGCAACTTTATATTGTAAAGATATTAGCCTTGGTAACCATGAAAAGATGTTAATCAAATTCTTTGGAAATTCCGAAGTCAATGGCAACTTTATATTGTAAAGATATTAGCCTTGGTATCTATGAAAAGATGTTACTCAATCAAATTTTTTGGAAATTCCAAAATCCCTTGAGATGTTATTTGGGCAACACAATTGCTATAATCTTTCACAACCCATTCAATCTGGGATGAAGCACTATACCAAAGCATTCAAATGAAATTAGTGAATAACTAAATTATAACATTCAATACGGTTCAAATCCCTCGTGAGTGCTTACCTACCAAAAAAAATAAAAATTGTCTGTCTTTCAAATTCCATATCTAGTTTTTATCTAATTAAAAATTAACCATACAAAAATATTACAAATAAATAATTATATCAAAAACATACAACATATAAATAATTTTAAAATAAATAATTCCAAAATAACAAACATGAAAAGAATGAATAATTCCAAAATAACAAACATGAAAAGAATTTTGAAAAATATATGGATAACCAACCAATAAAACACCTATATCATTCCCAAATATTATTAAAAAAAGCTACATATCAACCTAAAATAAATAACAAAACATACATATCAACATAAAATAAATAAGAAAGCATTCAGATTATAAATTCAATAAAAACAGAAAGCGTTCAGATTATAAATTCAAAATCATTTACAAAAACACACATATCAAACCTCAAATAAATAACAAAACATTCAAATTATAGTTTCAATAAAAGCAACTTCAATATCATTACCTTGAGTGTTAAAAACACAAAAGTAAACATGAAAGTAAGAACATATATGGCACATGAAAGTAAGAAGAGTATAAACAAGAACACTGATCATGATAAAATGAATATAAAGCAAATAAAAGTACACTGAATGTTCGCATGTTCCTATTTACATTGGACATACACGTTCTGGCTAAAAATAATATAGAATAAAAATACACTGAACGTTAGGGCATGTTCCTATTTAGATTATGCTATGTTCTGGGTAAAATAAATATAGAACAAAAATACACTGAACATTAGGGCATGTTACATGCCCTATTTCGATTGGACATATTAATAACAATTTAAATAATAAACGAGACAATCACATTTTGACCTACGTAAACACTAAAAATCATCCAAATCTTATATCAAAATAATAATCATAACGCTCTTCTAGCATTTTAGAAAAAAAAATTAAAATTCACCTGCTGATCCCCTTATTTTACAGGACCAAAATTACATATCCAAGTAAAAGGTGCCGGCCAGATGAGTTTCATACAAATGATACCGCACGACTTGATTGGGTAAAAATGCTATGCTAATCACACAAGCCAGGCAACCCCATACAAATCCTGGAAATATGAAAATCAGCCCGTTTTTCTTTATAAAAAATTTGTGCGAGAAATATGAAGTTTGCATAAAGCTCCCTTTTAGAGTTTTACATGGTAATAATTTTCTGAATGATAATAATAATAATAAAGCCAAACGCCAGATTAACTTCTTAGTTCCAATAAAAATAACCCGACCAGATAGCCAACGCTTTTAGAATGACATTTGAATCAACTTTATCAGTAAAAAAATAATGAGACTTACAGGTGGGTTCTAAGAATTAATAATTTTATAACACTTACCGCTACCATAAAATCTGCAATGCAAAAGCTCGCAGTAATAGGTACCATTTTGAAATTTGGATTGCCCTAATGGGAAGTTCACAGCAAAATTCAAAGTTCCACCCATTTTTTTCAGTTATAATAGTGGCAAGAACTACTTTCAATTCAGACATTCACCCCTTACCCACCACTTTTTGGTTCTGTTATAATAGTTGGCAAAAACTACTTTCTTTTTTGTGCAAGTCCTACAAGATTTGATGCAGTGCATACAGACACCCAAACATTTTGAACCTATGGGCGATCTTTGGTATAATGGCAGATAAACGGGTATACGTTGGGGAAAAGATTTGAAGGATGTCTTGCGTCTTGTTATTCTTGTGGCAAACCTTGAAGCTGAGAAAAGTAGACATCTGGTGCATGTCAACCAATCATATACTGATACAGCTAAACTGTAAAGGAAAGGGGACGTTTGCTGCTTGTATGTATACTTGGCTGGGTATTCATTTTATCAATAAACACGGGATCAAATTTATCTCTAACTATTATATACTGGAGCTGCTCTCTAAAAATACTAGAAGCTAAGAAACTAATAGGATTACAAAAAGTCTTGTGATCTTGACAAGATGGTGTACCAACCCACTACGAGTCATAACATAATCATTTCATAAACTCATCTATAACTGCATAATCATTTCATAAGCTCATCTATAACTGCATAGACATTTCAAAACGAAACAACAAGCAAGATAATAAAGCACTAAACAAGGGATACCGAATCAGTACGAAACATAAACATGATCTTTTCATAAACTCATCCAACTGCATAAACATTTCACCACAAAAACAAAAAGCAAGTTAATAAAGAACGAAATAGTAATAGTAATCTCTTAGTTCTTTCCCATTCACTGAAGTGAGAGCAACTAACGCTGCTATCACTGCTATAATCCAGTTTAAATTCATATTTAAAAAATCATCCAATTATCCTAACCAACGAGCAGCCATACCATTAAAGCTCAAAGATGTCAATTGATCTTTAAATCTAAAGATCCTATAAATAGAAAATTGCAATCTGACCTAATCAAACCCTATGGGAATCACGAACATTGGCTGTTGTTCATGCAATTGACAAGGCATAAATAGGTCATCATAAGAAACATTCAATTTTCCCACTTTTAGTCCTTTGGCAATTAGTGCATGTATCAAGATTATACATGCCAGATTATTCACTCTGTTATAAGAATGACTTCAAATTTCTCCGCAATGTGCACCCATCCGCTAAATCGCCCATTAAATTATAAAGCCTGATAATTGTAAGCAAACAAGACATGTTAGGAAACAACTTGATAGTAAGGATCCTTAATTTCAGACTTACACCACTAATAAATCAGAGTTACACTGCTTGTTTACCTGAGGCATAATAAAAAAACTCGAAGGCTGTCATTCAAATTCTGAACTGAGTGAATCCACCTCTAAAGGAGTTATAAGATCATTCAGCTCTATGAAATCTCCATCCAAAATATCGAGAGATAAATCATGTTGAGCTGATAATGATGAACAGAATTTTGATTTATCTTCCTCCGGTATCATGGTATCTTGAAAATGCAAGTTGTCAACATCATCCTTAATGCCATCCTGCATAGTGTTTTGTTCATCACCACTTGTAGCATTTTCCAGATTTGTGTCTACAAACTGCTGAGGCTGCATCAACCATACAAGCTAATCTTTTCAGTTAAAATGATGCTTGATTCCTGTTCTGGTCATTAGAGGGAAAAGAGAGCAAAATATTTTCAAGTAAATTTCTTAGCTAGACAACCTAAGTAAATTTCAAACGTACTCAATTATCCTATACAGAAACTTGGTAGATAGATTGCATTTAACTGATGTATCAAACAAAAATTAGATCACAATGATGCTCTTGGCTCCAAATTTTGGTAGGCATCATAAGATAGCATTCTTCAACATATTCAAGTTTATAATGTACGAGGAACCGTACATAAATGTATCTTAGCATACTGTGTATCCTAATCCTGATTTTGCATACATGTAACATTTACAATTTCAACAGTGAAATGGCTTCATTTACCTGACTGGCAAAAGCAGCTTGTTCCATTGGTCCATTTTCTTCCTTATCCAGTTGGGGATCATCAGGATCACCAATGTGCGTCATTAAGAACTTATGAAACTCATCATTATCAGGGACCTCTGAATGCCCTCTAAGAGCAAGAACATCATTCAGAACTGAACCCTGCCCTAGAAGCATGCCATTTGGTGTTTTGAAGTCATTTGTAGCTTGAGTGACATTCTGTATATTCAACGAAGCCATTTCACCATGTTCTCCATCAGGGTATTCAGTTTTGTTCACTTGAGAGGATGAAGCAGAACAGTGTTTACATCTTCTGCTAATGTTTTTCTGAAAGACTTTACAAAGTACATATGATTGCTGCAATGGCATTTGAATAATATTTTTAGATGTTATATTGCTTAGTCCAAGTAGCTTACGCAATCTCAAACATAAAGAACAGTGACGAAACAACAATTCTACTAAGAGAACACATCTAATGATTGTTGCAAATGAAATATTAAATCTATGAATATCTAGCAGATGGACAAAAAAGGGGTAAAACTCTTCCCAATAAGAAAAGGAAAATAATCTTTGGAGTCAAACAAAAAAAGCCAAGACACATTATAAGCATTAATTACAGATATATGTCCACCATCCCTAAAATATTGACTGGAAAAAAGGACCAATAAAATATATCTCAGTCCTGCAAATTATGGAGTTTCTCTTACCTGCATAGTATTTGAATTGCTATCGTTGCAATCATCAAGAATGTACTCATGCATCCGCCAATTGGTTCTTTCTCCATGGCGAACACGCCCTCTGTAGAAAACTAGAGTCTTCTTAATCCCCAGAACTTCAGAGGATGCAACAATAGTTCGGTCTTTTCGAGTGACCTTCCAGTAACCCAGTTTGGTCGCTCGAACTTTCCTTGATCCAATAGGGTATTCCGCCTTTTTGGGGCTGAAAAAATACCCTTTCAAATTTCTTCCTTTCAGGCATGAGTTGTCTGCACCCAAAACGATTCAAAATTTAGCCATAAACTTTAAATAATGTCAGAGATGAATCAAGTATTTTTGCATATGATTCTTAACAAGCATGATGATATACAGTTGCAAACCATGCAAACATTCCTTTCTAGTATTAACCGTGAGAGAAGTTTACAAGCTTAGCCCATACCATTCAACTATAAGGGAATTATCAGTGTTCAGTATGCTGAAAGAAAAATGTGCATGAAAGTACCAGGCAAATCCCATGGTTCGCACTCGTATGGATCGGCCTCTGAAATGACACTGCAAGGTTGAGGCCGCCCATATACTTTTCTTTTCAGATAGTGGGTGAACAATTCTTCATCCGTCGGGTGAAAGCAGAATCCAGGTGGCTGAGAACTGTTCCCCATCTGGATCTTCAAAGCTATTCAAATACTTTTAAAGAAATGGTGGTCTTTCAATCGCAAACTCAATATGGTGTCGAACTTCCAGGAGATAAAGAAATAAACAAACTGGAAAAGATATGAAAATCAAAACAATGTCTCTACTGCCGCTCCTTTTAAAATGCAATTTCGGCAGCAGCTCACTGCCCATGACAAGCTTCACATGTTATAAAGGCCCTAGCGCCCAACACCATCAACCGATCTGTTCTTCTA
Source organism: Pinus taeda (assembly GCA_000404065.3). Classification (NCBI taxonomy): domain Eukaryota; kingdom Viridiplantae; phylum Streptophyta; class Pinopsida; order Pinales; family Pinaceae; genus Pinus; species Pinus taeda. The sequence continues at coordinate 49,172 of APFE030710296.1, read as the reverse complement.
ATTGTGTTTCATGGAGAGGTCAGAATACCACATTGAAATAAAACAGATAATCGAACCCACTGGACTATTCGTGTCAAAATAACATTTCTTCGGCACTTTCAGTTACTGCCAACTTGCCCAACGTACAAATGGTAGAATTTTCAAAGCTAATAGAAGTTCAGTAGCTTAACTTAGTCCATTGCAAACAGTATTTCTACAATGAAATATAAAAAACGACCAATATAGAAAGGGTCTCACTCTCACATGCCCTTTTACATATATTGGACGTCTCTCAGAATAATGTGTTTAAAGGCAATTGGGAACTGATGACAATATCCTTGAAATAGACAAAAAATTATGATCTGCCAAAATAATAGCTGCCCAGACTGCGAACGAGTAGAATTGATCTAATGATTACCATATCACCAAGTATATCAAGTTCCTCGCATCCATCCTAGCCACACTGCAAATGGCAGTGCTCCCCCAGCTTTCTGAAAAATCACCCTCAACCATCAAAGTCCATTAGCCCAAAAATGTTCCCTTTCACCAACAAACTTATCTAGAAGACTCTTTCAGCTACATCCTTCTTTTCAAAAACCATACGAGCAAAACTCTCTTCCTCCAGACGAAGTATAACAGCCCACAATTACCCAATCTTCAAAGCCCAAATAACTATCTTTTGCCGTAATCTATATCCATCCAAAAAAACCTTAAAATAAAAACACAATTAACGAGACCCAGATGCCTCTTCCAACAATAATAGGCTCCAGGCTCTAACATAAATAATAACACTTATCCTTTAACGAGCTCTGTTCAATGCACCAGAGCGTGCCTCCACAAAATATGCAACAATGCTCCACAAGGGGGAAGCCTCTGCCACGCTTTCGGTGTTGTTTCCTTGACATGAGTCCCCTATAACAAAAGCCCTAAAATTTAACATAACTGTAAAAACCCTTAACCTTTAAAACCTTTAATACACATAAACATAAAACCCTAAGCCTTCAAAACAACCAATACAGATAAACATAAAGGCCTAAAATTACCCATAGCCATAAAGCTGCAAGGCTCCAAAACTTTTGATACCTATAACCAAAAATCCCTTGAATCTTTCAGAAACCTCTTATATACATAAACCCCCAAAACCCTAATTCTTGGAATCCTCTAAAGAAACAAAATTGCAGATATCAAAACCTGCTGCAGATATCAGGCAGGATATGTCTCGGAATAAAAACAGCGACTTTTAACCAGAAACCAACTTCAGTACATGGCTAATACAATAAATTGAGCATAGCAAGCCACACTGCAACAGAATCATACGATATAAAAATAAAATCCAATAGACTCCTTTACGAAGCTGCTTAGCATCAACACCGCAAAACTATGCTATCAAATTACTTGAACAAAGGCTTGTACCTACCTGCTGTGGAGCTCCGACCCTGCTGGAAAGTAATTCCTGCTCAGCTCGCCTCTTCAGGCCTCCATTGAAAGCAGAACAGGATCACATCTTTACCCCTGCGGCGGGTATATATATCCTCTCTAAACTTCACCATGGTCGTGACCTAACTCTGGTCAAATACAGCTTCCGTGTTACGCTATCACATTTTCAGCGGGTTTTTTATTGTCAAAGCTTGATTAGCTTGCTCGTAGTTGTGGGAGCTGCTTTCCGAACGATTTGTGGCATTTCAATTGTGTTTAAGCTATCTTACACGTATAAGTTTTCAAAGGTCGGATAGTTTGACATTTTAGGGTGAATTTTAGTTTCGATTTAACCGGTCGTGGTTAGAATATTGAGATTTTACTTTGAGAAGTAGTAAATGGATTTAGTTAATCAATTTGAGATATCGACTTAAACTCTAAGCCCTCGATGTTGATTTAAAATTGATGCTATGATTAAAGGGGAAGAATTATCTAAAAACAATATGGATCGCAAAAGTTTGAATTCCAAAATTTGATACAATGAAAATTCATTAGTATGGCAAACATGATACTGCAAATGTAAAGTTAACCATGCAAATGTGAAGTTAACCATGTACTTGTAACTAAGATTTAAAATTTTACTTTAATGATGAATGAATGAATAATAATTCATTAAATCAGTTTTATAAATGTGTTTGAAGAACAAGTAATTCATTCGAATTTGTAAAATATATGTTTGTTAATGTCTGTAATGTGCTTAAATTAATCATTCTCTCATCATTAGGGTAGAAAATGGTATTCTGATGATGAATCAATAGATCAATTTTGTTGGGTAATAAATTTTGCAAAGTAAATACTAATTGATATTACAAATTTATTTGAAGTAACATTTTAATATTTTCAGGATAAAAATTTTACGTTGATGGCAGTCGCCAATCTTGTTCGATGATAAATTTGAAATTTTAGATTGATGGTAATGGTTAATCTTGTTCAATGATAAATTTGTAGTAGTAAACACTCCTCAATATCGCAAATACGTTTGAGTTAAATATTGGTTCTTAGAATATAGAGATTCTTCTTTGAGAAGTAGTGAATGGATTTAGTTTTACGTTGATGGGAGTCGCCAATCTTGTTCGATGATAAATTTGAAATTTTAGATTGATGGTAAACGCTAATCTTGTTTAGTGATAAATTTGTAGTAAACACTCCTCAATGTTGCAAATAAGTTTGAGTTAAATATTGGTTCTTAGAATATAGAGATTCTACTTTGAGAAGTATTGAATGGATTTAGTTTTACGTGGATGGCAGTCGCCAATCTTGTTCGATGATAAATTTGAAATTTTAGATTGATGGTAATCGCTAATCTTGTTCAATGATAAATTTGAAGTAGTAAACACTCCTCAATGTTGCAAATACGTTTGAGTTAAATATTGGTTCTTAGAATATAGAGATTCTACTTTGAGAAGTAGTGAATGGATTTAGCTAATAAATTTGACACAATGAAAACCCGTTAATATTGAAAACGTGACCTAATTTAGTATTAGAAATGTGATGAGTTAACTATTTACTTATTATTAAGATTCAAAATTTTACTTTTATTATGAATGAATAAATAAGTTAATCAAATTTGTTATTGGTTAATTAAACTTGTTATTGGTCAATTAATTTTGTAGAGTGAATTGATTAAACTTGTTGTTGGTTAATAAATTTTGCACAATGAACTTATGAAATATGTGTTGTAAATGTGTTTGAGTTAATCATTTACTTATAATTAGAGTAAAAAATGTATGAAATATGTGTTGCAAATGTGTTTGAGTTAATCATTTACTTATAATTAGAGTAAAAAATGTTATCAGTGATGAGCAAGTAATTTATTCAAACTTATCAAATAAAATTTACATAGTAAATTTTGGTCACTCTCGCTAATGTGTTTGAATTGACCATTTTCTCGTCATTGTGGTAGAAAATTGTAACCTGATAATGAATAAATAAATCCTTCAAACTTGTTGGCTAATAAATTTTACAAATTAAACAGTGACTGATATTACAAAATTGTTAAAAGTAACATTGCAATATTTTTAAGATAGAATGAATTGTCAAACTTGTTTGATGATAAATTTTACCCAATAAATATTGGTCAATGTTGGATGAATAGCTGGAACTTCTCTAAATGATACAAAAACTCACCATGATGAAAAGTAAAAGAACAGTGCAAGTTCCTTAACTTCTTAACTAATAAGTTTTACACAATAAACATTGTAAATGTGTTTGAGTTAATCTTTTAATCATCTTTAATGAGTGACTGAATGAATGCTCAAATTTATTTTATTGGATGACTAACATTGTAAATGTGTTTGAGTTCATCTCTTAATCATCTTTAAGATAGAATTTGTACCTTGATGATGAGTGAATGATCTTACAAACTTATTCAATTTATTTTAATGGATGACTTACATTGTAAATGTCTTTGAGTTCATCTCTTAATCATCTTTAAGATAGAATTTGTACCTTGATGATGAGTGAATGGATCGTACAAACTTATTCAATTATAATAAATCGCTCAAACTTGTTAACTGATAAATTTTACACAATAAGCACTCTGAATGAAAAGTGGATAAATGGCTCAAAAGTAAACACTCTTCAAAGTGTTTGAGTTACATTGATGAGGAAGAATGAATCTTTGAAACTCTTTTAATGATAAAGTAAACACTTGTAATTATTGCAAATGTGTTTGAGTTACCTTTGTTAACAAAGAGTGAATGAATCATTGAAACTTATTTAATTACCAGAATGAATCATTGAAATTCTTTAATTACTAGTGAATGAATCATTGAAACTTCTTTGATGATAAATTAAGCACTTGTCATTATTGCAAATGTGTTTGAGTTACATTGATAACAATTGAATGAATGGTTGAAACTTCATTGATAATAAAGGAAACACTTGTCATTATTGCAAATGTGTTTGAGTGAACAAATAGCTAAAATTCCATATACTTATAAATTTTACACGACAAACACTCTTAAGTATTGCAAATGTGTTTGAGTTAATCATTGACTAATAATTCAATTAGAAAATTTTGCGGCATGACAAGGGAATGAATTGCTCAAACTTGTTTGCTAATAGAAAATTTTATTATACCTAAAAATCTTACCTAATCAAAAGCATAACAATACTTATATCTAAATCACTATTTCAAAAAAATGAGATTCATTTTCAAAAATAATAACAAAGCTTTTAATTTTCTTATTATATTTCTTTTTTAATTTCTATTATGTTTAAGATGAGAACATTTATATCCTAAAACACCCCATATATATGTTTAAAATAGTTTTATTTTAAAAAATATGAATTTTGTAGTATGAAAATAATAGTCATTTTATTTAAATTTATTTGCTTATTTAATATGAAAAATTGTATAATTGGTGACTAAACTTTAATTAATAATCAATTCTTGATTTTGAAGTTTAGATGCTTTACCTGGTCATGGTTTCTCAAGCTACCAGTTAAGTCTAGATAAACACGAATCAAAATATGTTTAATTAACCATTAAATAAATCTTTAATAAAAAATGAATAAATCACTCAAAACCTATTAAGTAAAAAATTTGAAAATAAATAGTAATCACTATTCAATTAAATACCTTGTAAGAAAGATAACCATACTTATCATTATTTCAAAAAAAAATTCATAAAATGAAAAAACATA
>APFE030710296.1:4235-19604 GCA_000404065.3 Pinus taeda | reverse complement strand
TTGTTCCCTGTGGGGAACAACGAAGAAAATACACACAAAAATTATTATTCCTTATAGGGAACAACAATTGTTCCCTGTGGGGAACAACGAAGAAAATACACAAAAAAATAATTTTTCCTTATAGGGAACAACAATTGTTCCCTGTAGGGAACAACAATACAAAATGCACACCGAAACTGTTGTTCCTTAGAGAGAACAACAACCGTTCTTTAGAGGGAACAACGGTTGTTCCTTGTAAGGAACAACAAAAAAAAAGGAAAAAAGCTGGACGTGAAATTGTTGTTCCTTAGAGGGAACAACAACTATTCCTTAGAGGGAACAACAATTGTTCCTCTAAGGAACAATGAATGTTCCTTAGAGGGAACAACAACTATTCCTTAGAGCAAACAACAAGAAAAAAAATTGCACACGAGGGAACAACAAGAAAAAGAGAGAAAAAAGTTGCACACAAAATTGTCGTTCCTTAGAGGGAACAACAAGAAAATTTACACACAAAATTGTTGTTCCTTAGAGGGAACAACAAGAAAATTTTCACATGAAATTTTTGTTCCTTCGAGGGAACAACGACTATTCCTTAGAGGGAACAACAACTGTTCCTTAGAGGGAACAACAAAGGAAAAGTAGAAAAAACAACTTATATACAATTTATACAAGCAAATTCAATCAAATAGAAAGGAAAGTTTATGTACAAATTTCAAAAACAAATAAATTCTTCACTGGACAAATGTTGTGGATGGGTTGCCCTTCTTAGCAAGAATTTATATAGTGGAATCTTCCCGTAACTGTTGGCAAAAGGACTCCCTGTTAAGCGATTTGTGATAGAGTCGTACTCGATGTCCATTCGCTTTAAAAGAGTAGCTAGACCCATCAATGGTGGCTAATGTGAGGGTGCCATTATCATGCACCTCTTGTATCTCATAGGGGCCTAACCATTTGGTTTGGAGTTTTCCCGAGAAATCCTAGAACCTAGAATCATATAGAAATGCCTAATCACCTTCGTGGAAGATCTTCTTCTTGATAAGGGCATCATGCCATTTCGCTCTTTGTTGTTGGATCATTGTAGTATGCTGAAGAGATGATAGTTGGATTTCATCCAATTCATTGATTTTATGCAGCCTATTAATCTGTGCTTCATTTAAGTCCAAGCCTACCTCCTGAGCTATCCTCAATGTCTGAATTTCAAATTCGATTAGGAAGATAGGTTCTTTTCCAAGCACTAGCTGATATGGGGAATATCCCGTGGTATTCCTCCATGTCGTGCGGTATGCCCATAGGGCTTCTAGAAATCGGGTAGCCCAATCACGTCTATATGATGCAATTGTCTTTGTGAGTATTGCCTTGAATACTTTATTGGTACTTTCCACCTGGCCATTTTCCTGTGGGTGGTATGGAGTTGTGATTCTGTGCATGATATGATGATTTTTTAATGTCGCAACAATCTTATGGCCTATAAATTGTGGCCCTCCATCCGTGATTATTTCTCTAGGAAAGCCATATCACACGAACAGTTGGAAAATAAAGTGAATTATTGAGTCCTCTGTTGCCCTTGGTAATGCTTCTGTCTCCACCCATTTAGTCACATATTCTGTTGCAACTAGTATGTATGTATTTTGATTAGATGATGGGTTTATTGGACCAATTAAATTTAACGCCCATCACTCAAAAGGTTCAATAACTAACTGCGAATGCAGGGGAATCTCATCGAACTGCCTAGGGCGTCCCATTCTTTGGCAACTGTCATATGCCTGGACAAACTTCTTGGCGTCTTTAAAAATGGTGGGCCAATAATAGCCCGTCTGTAAGACTTTATGACTAGTCCTGCAGTCTGCAAAATGTCCACCGCAAGGCCCATCATGGCAAGCTTTCAGGGTGTTGAAGACTTTGTCTTCCCTAACACATCTTCGAATGTGCATATCAACCCCTATATGAAATAAATATCCTCCGATCCAGGAGAACCGAGTGCTATGCTATATTATTTGTTTTTTTCATTGGGCATCAGGTGCTTGGGTAATTTTCCCACTGCTAGGTAGCTTGCGACATCCGTGTACCATGGTGTTTTCACGGTGACAACAAATAAGTGTTCATTAGGGAAATGGTCTTCTATTGCTACCGAGTCGTTTGTCTTTGGCAGACGTGAAAGGAAGTCTGCTATTGGATTTTCTTTTCTTGGTCAATCTTTGATTGTTATGTCCAATTTTTGCAAAAGGATCAACCATCTTGTCACTCTTCCATTTGTAACAGGTTTATTAGCTAGATATTTAATAGAAGAGTGATCAATATACAAAACCATAGGGTATCCTATTATATAATGTCTGAATTTATTAATAGCATAGATTACAGCCAAAAATTCCTTTTTGGTCATAATGTAATTCAACTCAGCCAGAGATAGATTATCGCATAAGGTTTCTTATCTTCCTCCTCACCAAGAATTGCTCCAACGGCTGTATCTAAAGCGTCGGATGAAATCTGGAATGGCAAATCCCAGTTTGGGCCCTATAATACTGGGGTTGTTGATACAAGCCATTTTAAATCTTCAAAAGCAATGTCACATTTGTTAGTCCACATGAAATTGATATTTCCTGTTAACACATATAATGGTGCAGCAATTTGAGAAAAATTCTTTATATATCTTCTATAATATCCAGAAAATCCCAAGAAACTGCGTACCTCAGTTTGTGTGGAGGGGGTAGGTATTAAAATAATTATTTGAATTTTTGCTAGATCTACCTAAATTCCACCTGCTGAGATGTAGTGACCCAGGATGAGGCCCTCGGTCATCATCATGTGGCATTTTTCATGGCTTAAACAGAGCTTGGTAGCAATGCATCTTTGCAGAACTTTCTCTAATGTTTGTAATGTCAGCTCGAAGTCATCTCCGTAAGGTGTAAAGTCATCCATGTACACCTCGAGTCCTTCGTTTATTAGATCTGAAAAAATGTTGAGTATAGCCCTCTGGAATGTGGCAGGTGCATTACATAGCCCAAAAGGTAAGACCCTGTAAGTAAATGTCCCCCAAGGGCATGTAAAGGTAGTCTTATCTTGGTCTTTAGGGGAAATTTGAATTTGATTGTAGCCGCTGAAGCCATCTAGGAAAGAAAATAATTTATTTTCCTACCAATGTGTCCAAGACCTGGTCAATGAATGGAAGGGGAAAATGGTCTTTTTGGGTTGCTTTATTAAGCTCTTTATAGTCAACACATATATGCCACTTTCCATTCTTTTTAGGCACCACTACTAATGGAGAGACCCATTTGCTATCAGATATTGGATAGATGAAATTTACGTCTAACAATTTTTGTAGTTCATCTTTAACAATATCTTTAAGGTGAGGGTTTAAGCTTCATTGAGGTTGTCGAATGGGCCTAGCATCCTTTTCTGTATAGATGTGGTGTATGCATAATTGGGGATAAATCCCTTTCATGTCTCAGTAATCCCATGCGAAAGCCTCTTTATATTTTCTTAGAAGTTGAACAAGCTTATGCTCCTGGTCATTAGTCAGGTTTTTATTGATATTTAAGGTTTTTTGTGGCTCTATTTCTAGCTTTTTGCTATTATAGACAGAAGTTGTTGGTATTGACTGATCATTAATATCTTTTAAGGGATCTTCTTCAATTTCGTTATCCATGGCTACTTCGATCATGTGACATTTTGGATGGGATACGACATCTGGTTGGTTAATGTAAGTGTTAACGATGTCATCTTCTGTTTGATCCTTGAATTCGAGAGCATCTTCTATAGTTAGTGGTGATCTAATGTTTTCAGTTAGATATGATACAGGTTGTTTTCTAGTTTTTATTATTGTTAGACTTGGTTGAGCTGGAGGATTTAAGGCTAAATTCTTCACATTACTTCCTCTTGCTATAGTCATGTTGCCTGTTCAACAGCTTATGTAAGCATCTACGGTTGCTAGCCAAGGGCTTCCTAGAATTAGGGGATGTCTGTCTAGCCAGTTTCTAGGATTGATGATTAGAAAATTTTTTGGGTATTCCCAAGAATATACAGACACCATTACATCTTGTAATGTGCCTTCTGGTTTGACTACCGATCGGTAAGCCAACAAGGTCGTGGTTGGATCCAACGATGTAATGCCAAGCTTTTGACAAGTTGTTGTTGTGAGAATGTTGATTGTTGCTCCTAGGTCAGCTAATGCACTGGGAAAGGAGCATCCATTTATTTGCACCGTGACTATAGGATTTCCTGGGTCCTCATATTTTACTAGTGTTTCTCTGCCTGATAATAAATCAGACAAAGTACTGACAACATGGACAGTTGGGTTTGTTTTTATTTTCCTCTTCGGCTTTTTTGTACACAATTCCTTAATAGTTTTTGCGTAAATTGGAATGTCCTGAATAGCCTGGAGGAGAGGTATTTTTACACACAAAATTTTTAATTATCCTAGAAGATCAAAATCAGGATATTCGATTGGGCGGGGTATGATTAATCCTTCTGGGAATGGTGGAGAAGAGGTGATAGTTTGATCGTGAGTTTTTTGTTTAGCCATATTATCCATTTGTGGTGTTTGTTCTACAGGTAACAGATCTTCAATTTGTATATTTTCATCCCCCTCTGATTCTATTATCCTTCTAGACCTTAATTTAAGCTCATTACACTCCCTCAACTAGGTTTCTGGCTCTGGTCCTTCAATGATTTACACAGTTTGGACCAGTCTATTGTTGGGGTTTGAGTTGGATTGGGCTAGCAGCTGTGGTCATACGTTGGTCTAAGGGTTCCGTTGCAATGTGTAGGGTTCTAGTAGTGTAGGTTGAGGTTGGGGGGTTGTTCCTGCTGGTTGGTTTGTAGGTATTTGCCAGATTGATTGCCAACTCTGGTTTTGTGAAGTGGAGGGTGGCCATTGAGATTGATATGAATTATTCTGCCAGAATGGTGGGAAGTAAGAGGAATTTGGCCAATTTTTATTTTGATTCGATTGGTTAGGCCAAGGTGGCATAAAGAATGGTTGTTGTAACCAATTGGAAAAAGGTGGTTGGTTCTGCCACATAGCTCTTGGGTATTGTTGTGAATTATATTGTGAGGGTTGAAAGAAAGACGATGGATCAGTAGGCGTACCTGTTTGTCATGGTTTCCATTGGTGACACTAATTTAGTAGGTAGACTGGTTCTGTTTCTTCTTCTGCCTTCTTATAGATTGCTTTTAACCCTGGGAGTGATGGGCAACTTTCTGTGGTGTGATCTTTAGTACACATGGCATAGGTTTGTACCATATCCAGCGGGCATTCTTTATGACTATTCTTTTTCCTGCATCTAGGACAAAATATCACCAAGTTTTGTTCTGCTTTAGCCTACTTCTGCTTGGCTTGCATAATGTCTAATTGCGTCGTCAAAGTTCCCAAAATATCTGTTTTGAAATCCTCTAGCAGGTTGCCAGTTTTTGCATGAGTTATACCTCCGCTAGAGATTTTTCTATCCTTAATGCTCATGTCGTGTTCTGCTGGTTTCAATCTTGTACTGCCTCTTGAGCACCCGATACACAATTTAATAATATCAGCATAGTCTTCTTGATATATATCACCTTAACCCATAATATTTAATGTCTCTATCCATTGTTCTTTCATCCCTTTAATCAGTGTAGTTTTTAGCACATTAACAAGCAAAGGCATATTTGCATAGGGAGACCTTTGGAGGTTATATTGGAAGTGATCCACATACTCTTCCAATGTTTCACTGGGTCTTGTTACCATTTGAAATATTTCGTCTTTAAGTTCTCTAGATCTGCAATAGTCCTGATATTTTTAAAGGAAAGCATTTTTCATTTTATCCCAATCATTTATGGTTCCCCCACCTAGTCCCATAAACCAATGCAAGGCTGCTCCTTTTAACATCAAGGGAAACAACTTTAGCTTTTGGGGGTCGGTGGTGTAACCATAACCTCGACATAATACATCAAATTCAAACAGAAATGCATCTGGATCCTCTTATGTGAGTCCATGAAAGGTGGGGATATTTTGCAAAGGGATAGCTTTCATGGGTGCGTTGAAAACTATGTCAACAATGGGATACTGTAATGTGGACGTTTGGGGTGCTTATGGGTTGTTGGCCATTTGATCAAATATATGCCAGTACCCTTCCAAGATCTCTAGAGAGTTATTCCTAGGGTGATTAGAAGGGGTGGGAATGATCTTAACAACACTCCCTCGGTCTGGGATACTGGGTGTTCCTTGCTCAATTACTACTTGAGGGGATCTTAGCTCCTCTGTTTCCCTTGTTTCTCCTCCTCCTTCACGGATATTACAAGAATTCCGTTCTTATAAGGAAATTGGGCACGAATTTTCAATTTCTTGAAAACTCTGTTTAGTTCCTACTGTTTTGCTGTGGACCTCAGTGTAGGCTACAGATGGTGAGCCTATGGCTCGAAGGGAGACAGTAGGTTGTCTGGAGGCAATGTTTCGAGGACCTACTGATGGTTGAGATTCAACTTTTTTTAAGATGTCGTCTATGAAAGTTGATCGTCCAAGGGTCACCGGTCCCTTAGATCTGTCGGGTTTAGGTAGTGGAATTGGATTGTTTTCGGGTTTTTTCTTCTTAGTCATTCATGCAAACAATTCAAATGTTTATCTCTACCCTGAGTTCCTAACGATTCTGCTGGAAAGTGGGCGGGGGAGCAGGCATTTTACGTGCTCCACACGCAGGTTCTTACCTTTCATTTTTAATACCCAATTCTCTCTCAATAGACAAGCATCAAATACCTACTTTAGTTTTCTGTAATTGTGCTGAAAAGCGGGCGGAGGAGCAAGCACTTTACTTTCTCGTTACGTAGGATCTTACCTTCTGTTTTCAATACCCAATTCTTCTTCAACAACAATTATCAGATATACATCACTCTTTAGAAATGGCTACACTCTCCCAGACAACAACGCTAAAATGTTGGGTGATAATAGGTGCCTTTTAAAACTCCTAATTATCTTCACATTAATTATCAACCCGGGCAAGTCCTCTTATTTCAAGAGTGTGCACAGTATGTGGTTGATATTTAATTTAGAGAGTAATGTTTCCTAAATTGCAGAATAGATCTTTAAATACAAGAGTAAACGAATGCACTTAATAAATTCCAATTGCAATTAAAGAACTCAAGCTTCTAATGAACTCAAATCTTACATTCATTGAAGTAACAATAATATCAGTTGCGAGTATAGTAGTGATAACTCATCTCCCTTTAATTGATTTAATCTAACTCAAACCCAGTCTTCAATAAATAATCTAAACAAAAATGATATCAATCTGAGAGTCTAACATCGATAGTAACTTGATCTGAAATGAAAGTAAACTGAATCAACGACAATACTATAAATTATATAAAGCAAAGGTATTCTGTCAACTCTGGAAAACAATGAATAATGAAAGAGATAAAATCACAGAAAGCAAGAATACTATCAAGCCATCACATTTGCAAGAATTGGAAATGTATGACACAAAGAAAGCAGTTGAATCCACCAGAGGCCGGGCCCTTATTTGCCAGTGAACACAGCTAAGTTACTTTAGATAACTCGAGGGAACAACAACTTCACTTATATATTAATCATCAAACTGAATGAGCATTACAATATATTCGTGTTCTTCTTGACAACGAGATTCTATAATTAAAATTACAAATTCAGTAATAACATAGATTCCCCCCTTCCTTCTTACAAACGTCTCCTTTTATAATAGGAAAGGGTAAAAGATAAATGATAAACGTGATCCCTCAGGATCTCCCGATCCTGAGGGATTCGCAACAGATTTCCAACTTCAGACATCCTTTCCTTTATCGCATTGATTCCCCTGATTTGTCTTTAGCCTCGATCATAACTGCCGCATTCCTTCCTTGGCTTGTTGATTTTTGTTGTTCCTTCGTTAGGGAACAACATTTGTACCTTTTGTTGCTTTCATGTATAAAGAAGGGTAATAATTAGCTAAGTCATTACTGCAGACAATTCCTTCATTTCTTACCATAATTATTTAATATATTAACACATTAGGATATAGAAAAGATAATAATAAAGGAAAAGGCAGATGAAATTAATAGTAAACACATACCCTTTCCATGAATCAACAGATACCTCGTCTGCAAGATCAAAAAATCAGCGTGATACATGTATATCATAATCATGAAAACATATAGAAACATAACACATAAGAATATAACCATGTAACCATCATTTTAGCTAGGGTTCACTCATCAATGCATGACCTTATCAACAACACATACCATGACCTCATGCATGATAACAACCACTTCATCACTATACACTTAACCTCATGTGAACATTAATGTGCATAAGCAAGGCATACTCAACCATACACTCATGACGACACACTCCACAACAATACCATCAACTCTGCATGGCAGCATCACTACAACCATGACCCACACCATACAAATGCAACAAGCACACGGTCCTACGACACAAGAAACACGTATGCAACTGACATGAATGCATCACCAACACACAACCCATCTAGTCTGAGGGGTGAATGATGCCTCTAATACCACTTTGTAACACCCTCCTCCCACATCTACCCAAGTAACCGGTCAACTAGGGTAAACATTTGATGAGAGACTACAATGATTGGGTTCAACCTCCTAAGTGACCTCAAGGAAATGTAATCGACGGAAACACATCATACATACCATCCACATAATCTATAGGACCCCTGAGAACCATCCCAACACTTCTGGTAACCAAACCTTGAGTCCCACTGAGGTCTTAGACCTCTTGACCTCTAGACACTCCCATGTTATGGACTTGACAGTGTCTAGGAGGCTCTGGACGCTCTCATGACAAGGCATGACATTGTCTAGGGACTTTTTTTCCTAGTGATGTGTTAGCATCCCCGAGATGTGAACCACTTTTTCAGGCCTAAAGCCCAGGTCACTACCTAGAATTTATTGACACCTTTATAATAGGAAGAAAACAATGAAACAATGATGGAAATGAAAATACTTGAACAAGCCCTTGACTAGACCCCTACTAGCCATGATAGGAATTTCATCAAACATATCACAAATATGTAATCTACAAGTGTGAACAACAATTCTAAGCATAGGGATCTCATACTCATCTGAGAATCGCTAAGAGACATTGATGCTTCAACACATTAGCTGCAATTTCATCCATTAGATCATATATACAATATTCATTCATTCACAAGTAAAAACATGATGAGAGCCATACATATCTATTATCATAAAACATATACATAACGAGTATAATAGCAACAAAAATACTAAGGAAACCACAACCATATGATCCACATATAAATCTGTAACACCCTCCTCACACATCTACCCAAGTAACTGGCCAACTGGGGTAAACATGTGACGAGAGGCTACTATGATCAGATTCAACCTCCTATGTGACCTTAAGGAAGTGGAATCGATAGAACACATCGACCAACCTATCCAAATCAACAACAGAACCCTCAAGAGACATGTCTGCCACTCAGACATCCTGTCCCTGAGTCCGACTGATGTTATGGACATCTTAAGCCTCAATCCCTATCATGCTATAGGCATGAGGGAATCCAGAAACCCAAAGTCACTCTCATAGGCTTGCCTGCCAGCATCCAGAGACCTAGTTTACCAGTGTTATGCCAATGTCCTCGGGATTTTGGCCACTTTTTCCAGGCCCAGAGCCCATGTCATTGCTCAGAATGGAATGATAACTTAGGAGCAGTAAAAGAAAAGGGAAAAATGATGCAAATGCAATAAGTTAATCAAGACCTTAATCAAACTCCTACTAGCTATGATAGACATTTTTTCAAACATCTCGCGAGCACGTAATCTATAGGTGTAACCAGTAGAATTAAACATAGGGATCTTGTACTTATATGAGAATCACTAAGAACCATTGCTACCTCATGCCATTTTCTGCATTACCATATATTAGGCCATAGATACATTATCCATTCATTTACAAGAAAAAACATGTTGAGAGTCATACATAGTTGTTGTCATAAAACACACATATAGCTAGCATAATAACAACATAAATACTTATGAAAGTACAACCATATAGACCACATATAATCCATCAAAATTCTCATAGAAATACAAGGAGAAATAACCTTCCATTAATTATGCAATAAGCCAAACACAGGACGGGACTTCCATGTTCCACCCAACCATAGAATGGCTGAGCCAAATATCTCTTCAATCATTCACCCTCGTGCCATATTCCAAGCATGAATGTGGGACTCAAACCAAAAGAACCAACTGGGGCATACCGAGGCTAAACCACCTCACCCTCATCAATAGAAACTAGGCTTTACCGTAATCCATCCCAAATCAATAGGTCAATGCAATTAACATGTCATAACAGGCTTTACCATGATCTTCACCCGATCACTAGGCCAAACAAGCATGGATGCCACCATATTTCTCCACCTACACTGTGAGGAAATTTCCTACCTCCTAGTCTCTCAGGCTTTACTGCAATCCAAAACTGGATCACTAGTCCCTAAATCGAGACCCACTCTCTAGGCTTTACCGCATATTCCAAATCCAAGATTACTAAGCCCAACAGAGAGCAAACCACCTCTTAGCTTTACCATATATCCTACCATTCACTGGCGAGGATTCCTAGGCCATCCGAGGCAGCACAAAATTTGGCTTTACCACAATGCACAGTCTAGTTTAGGGGTTACTAGGCCATGTGTTCTATCATTTTGAAGATCCACCTCACTCAGCTTTGAATCCATCCGGCAATCCAGCTCAACCAAATCATGAGAACCCCATTACACCATGGCTATCCCAAAATGGAAAGGCTAGGCTAAAAACACTCTTACACCTAGCAAACCCATGCCACAACAACAAAGAACCACATGTAATACCATGCATGACAAATCTAGAAAGGAAAACACACATGCAAATCTATACCTGCAATGAATCCTATTGTCACTGCTTGATCCTGTCTTTCCCTGCTGATCTTTGCTTCCTCTTTCCTTCTTTGTCTTTCTTGATCCAAAGCAAAAATGCTCCAAGAAAACTCTAAGTGTCCAAGAGAGAGAGAGAGAGAGAGAGAGAGAGAGAGAGAGAGAGAGAATAATGAGAGAGCTCCAAAACTCAACTGACAAAAGGTTACCAACTGATCCTCATAAGCCTTTTAATGAATGAGGCCTCTATTTTCTTCATTTTCCATTATTTTCGTTCAATTTTCTATTCACATGCAACCCGTGACCTTTCACCTCCCTTTTCTCCTAATTTCCATTATTTTCATAAATAAATGTGCCAAAATGTCGTTTTGCCTTTCCAAAGCCTTAGACATTGCCTTTTCCAATTTCCTTAGCCATAATAAACCAAATGAACATCCCCTGGGATGTCTTGCTCAACATTAAGCTTGGAATAAGTGTCCCATCAACTGTGGTTATTTTTTTACCTTTATTAACTTTTGTTACATGTAATTTTCACCAAGGTTGTTACAAAACCCTCCTCCTTGGGTAACACCATTCTCGGTGTTGGACCACACCAAAACTTTCTAAAAACCAAACATACTGCCCATGGAGCTTTATAACATAGCTCAATGCAGTATTTACAATGATCACCCTACTGAAAAGCAAACCAACATAACAACATAATAACATGACACCCATACCACTTATTGGAGCTTTATAACTTAGCTCATGGAAATATTTACGTCCATATACATATACATATACCAACATCACCAACATACACCAAAATATATATCAAGACATATACTAAAACACCATACCAAAACTGCTTTGCCTCAACCGACAAACAAGGAAGAATACATAGCTCGCATCTGATTCACCATCTCCCATGTAGCTTCATCGGGCCCAAAGTGCTTCCGCTACACTTTAACATGATCTATTTCTTAGTTCCAGAGCATGAACACCTTTTTCTGCAATATACACTAAGGCTCCGGTTAGAATTCCCCATCTGGTTCCACTTGCACTACTAACCAGTCAATCACATGATTAACATATTTAACATACTTCTTAAGAAATGATACATGGAAAACATCATGGAATTTCACTGTTGGAGGCAGTGCAAGTGATCTAAATTGGATCCATGAAAAATTATCAAGTGCCATGACTATATCGAATTAGGACAGACTTCGAATTTATGAACAAAGAGTGACCAGGAAGACCTATGGACAGTGGCAGTTTGCAGCCAGCAAGGAACGACGAGGACCTCGCTCAAAGTGTGTTAACTGAGGCCCATGGAGACCGCGCAGGAGGCAAAACTGGCAGTTAGGAAACCTAGATCGGGAAATGGAGGCCATTTTTGATGTGCGATTAGTGCTTAGCAAAAACCGTTGGACAAAACCCCTCAAAAAGGAAAAGCCCCAAGCACTCAACCGCATGGGAAGCCGAGAAACCGTAAGGAAAGCGCTATGGTGAAAGGTGGGTCCTGCGCTCCAAAATCGGTGGTATATCAGAGGCACATTGGGACAATAAGTGGATTTGGCAGAAAACAAGCGATTCCATTTAGCGCGCGACGCGTGTCTAGCGGATGAGAGAGAAAACTACCTCTCATCGCACGCTAATGGTCGAGCAAGTCAACCGCGCGAAATGAGAAAACACCGTAGGATCTGGGGACCCCAGATCTGATGGCGGAGATTGCGCCCAATGGAGAAACCAGATTTGACAGGGGAATTAAGCCATGGCATACAAAAGTTTGAAGTCCGATTTGATCGCTGAGTTGGCGGATGAATCATTCCACAGTGTAACTAAAATACCGAATTGTTGAGGAAGAGCTCGCGCAGTTCGTGAGAGGACAAGTGGCCACCTCCCTGTGAGACAATGGCGATGACGCAGAGGCGGGGAACTCCAAACGAACAGTAGTAGGTGATCCGAAGGGGCGGAAGAGGAAGCAAAGAGTTAAGGACAAATTGGCTTTAAGCCATGAATAAAACAGAGAGAGAGAAGACAAAGATAGAGAGAGTGAGAGTGAAGAAAAGACAGTGAAGCAATAAGCAGAAAACAGAGAGCCGAGCTGACCTAAGGCAACATTGAGTAGACAGAACCAAGCTTGAGAGGTTCAAGCCATCCCTGTGAGGATATCTGTCGGGAATTGAGAACCATTGGACTCATCCTATTAAAGACCAGAGAGGTTGAGACTTGGTCAAGAAAAGAGTCTGTGCACTCCAGTGGCTTGGGGAATCCAAGAACCACCCTACTAAGCATCCTCTGTTTCAGGAGACTCAAGTTGAGCTCCTCATTGTAAATCAACGCTTTAAAGACACAATAAAAGAAGGCCACCACTGAAAGCTGGACCAGAGAGGTAGCCCTAGAGAATAGGGTGAACTCCTTATTAAATCTATTGTGTTCTTGCATTTGCTTATTGTGTTTCTCTTACTATCTTCCATTCTTCCAGTGTTTGTGTGTTTTGCAATCTGATCGATCCGTTGCCTAAAATAACATAGACACACACCAACACATGAGTCTGTAATACCTTCATTCATTATTTAATTAACTAAGATCACTCACGAGTGAATTTTAGAATCAGAGCTTTAGGCTGTTAAGGTTAGACAAGCTTGTGTTGGTTTATCTATTGAATGCTAACTAGATCAAATCTCAAATTAGGAGAATGAGAGTTGGTCAAAACTAATCCTGAAATTGGGAGAGTCTATCCTCGGAAGACAATGTCAGAAGAACGTTCCATGGGGCCAGACCCTCAATTCATTGATAGTTTCCTAGCCATAAAGTCCATGGTAGAAGAAATGTATATGGACTTTAGAAAACATAAGGATGAAGATTCATTAGGCTCCGAACAAGACAAAGGAGAAGACGAGTCACATTCCCATGAGCACTCAAAATGCAAAGGGAAAGAGGAAAGCTTTCTCACACCTCCTAATAGCCCTAGAAAGAAAGCATCTTTGATCAAACTAGATGTTAAATTTGATTTACCTATATATGATGGAGAGTTGAATGCAGAAAAGTTGGAGAATTGGATTAGACAAATTGATGTTTATTGCAGAGTGCAGACTATCGATTCAAACAAATGCAAGATTTAGCTGGCAAGCCTACACCTTGGAGGAACTCCCTTCGTTTGGTGGGAAGGCAGGACCCAAGATGACATGAAAAGACATGGTAAGACTATCTCTGTCTTGGGTGAATTTGTTTCTGCAATCAAAAAGCAGTTCTATCCATTGGCCTACATGCAGCAAGCCATGATGAGTTGGCAAACTCTTCGACAATTGAAAGGACAAAGTGTGCAAGGGTACACTCAAGAACTTAGAAAGAGAGCATTGATTCTAGGAATCTCATTAGACTCACCTGAGACTGTGTTGAAGAACATTGGTAGTCTACACAGCTACAAGAGGCACACTATCCTCATGTTTAATCCCACTAGTATAGATGAGGTATCTGTACAAGCTACTTATCTAGAGGCTAGAGGAAAGAATGGAAGTCTAGAAGTTGGGGGATCATCCCAACCCACTGCAAGCAAGAATAAGGAGAAAAGAAAGCAGAATGGAAAGCAAGGAAGGCTAACACTGCACAGAAAAGCAAGGCTTCATGCACTCACTATAAAAAGGATGGGCATGATGATGACCATTGTTGGATTCTGCATCCAGCGCTGAGACCTAAGAAATTCGAGGGCAAGAAGAAGAGGACTGCTGCAGCTATTCAGAAAGATTTGGGGTCAAACTTAGGAGATGAAACAACCATTGCAGCCACAAGTATAAGAGGTAAGAATTCTGAAGCCTCTACTAGTAATTCTGCACAATCTACTATTGATGAAGAAAATGAGAGAAAAAAACATGAGCTTTTCCGTATTCGAGTTATTTCCAAACATCAAAAGATTGATACTTTGTTTGATAGTGGCTCACAAGTAAATTTTATTTCTGAAGCAATTGTAAAGAAGTTGGGATTAGTAACTAAACCTCACAAGAAACCATACCCATTAGGATGGTTGAATGGTAAAGCACAACTACAAGTGACTAGACAATGCAAACTCAAGTTTTCTTTTGGGTCAGCATTTGTAGATGAGGTTGAGTTAGACATAATTCCTTTGGATATATGTGGAATTGTTTTAGGAAGTCCTTACTTCTATGATAGAAAAGCTATTTTCTATAGAGCTGAGAACACGTATCTACTTGTTAAAGATGGAATCGAATACTTTGTAAGAGCTCATAAGCTCAAGAATAATTATACTCTCATAAACGCAGGGTAGATGAGACGAATGATAAATTCATGCAAACAATTCTTACTAATGGTTGTAAAGGAAAAGAAATCTGATAAAACCAATGTATTTGAGGGTTGTAATGTTGAATAGCAAGCTGATTTAGAAAAGGTTGTTTCAGAGTATGATATCTTGTTTCAAGAACCTAAAGGTCTGTCACCCAAAAAGGAAATAGTGCATGATATTATTTTGCAGCAAGATGCTCCATTGCCTAACATTGGAATG
>APFE030710288.1:4201-17102 GCA_000404065.3 Pinus taeda | reverse complement strand
TGTAAGAGCTCATAAGCTCAAGAATAATTATACTCTCATAAACTCAGGGCAGATGAAACGAATTGTAAATTCATGCAAACAATTTTTACTGATGGTTTTAAAGGAAAAGAAACCTCATAAAACCTATGTATTTGAGGGTTGTGATGCTAAATAGTAAGCTGATTTAGAAAAATTTGTTTCAGAATATGATATCTCGTTTCAAGAACCTAAAGGTCTGCCACTCAAAAAGTAAATAGTGCATGATATTAATTTGCAGCAAGATTCGCCATTGCCTAACATCGGAATGTAGAGGTTGTCCACTTTAGAGAATGCAGAAATCAAGAAGCAGGTGTAGGAGTTGCTTGAGAAGGGGTTCATTAGACCTAGCACATCACCGTGTCAGTCTCCAATCGTTTTGGTGAAAAAGAAAGATTGCTCATGGAGAATGTGCACTGATTACCGAGCACTAAATAAGATAACAATCAAAAATCGTTATCCCCTTCCTCACATAGATGATCTATTAGATCAGTTAAAGGAAGCTGTTTATTTTTTCAAGTTAGACTTTCATAGTTGATACCATCAGGTCAGAGTTGCAGAACAGGATGCATGGAAAATTGCTTTCAAAACAAAGCAAGGATTATATGAGTGGTTGGTTATGCCTTTTGGCTTAACTAATGATCCTACTACTTTCATGAGAATAATCAATGATGTACTCAAACCTTTTCTTGATGATTTTGTTATTGTATATCTGGATGGCATTCTTATATTTAGCAAAACATGGGAGGAACATTTAAAGCATGTTCAGCAGACACTAGATGTTTTGAAAAGAGAAAAAAATTATGTTAAACTCTCAAAATGTGAATTTGGCAAAACATCTTTGTAGGGGGTGGTGAATTGAAGATAGATCCCTCTAGGGTGGTATTCATTGTAAACTGGCCTAAACCCAAATCTGCTATAGAAGTTAGAAGCTTTGTAGGAGTAGCAAAATATTGGAGAAAGTTCATTTCTAAATTTTCCTTGATTGCAACTCCCTTACATGCTTTAATAGGATTGAACAAGGTGTTTCAGTGGGTAGGCAAACAGCAAAAATCCTTCGACACCTTGAAAGAAAAGACTAGTACAACACCAATACTAGCACTGCCCGATCTTTAAAAACCATTTGAGTTCCATACAGATGCCAGTGACTATGCCATGGGAGTAGTATTAATACAACACAATAAACCCATATGTTATCATTATGAGACATTTAATTCTACAGTAATTAACTGTCCCACATATGATAAAGAACTGTATGCATTAGTGCATAGTGTGAAAAAGTGGAAGCATTACTTAATGGGCAAAGAGACAGTTATACACACTGATCATCAACCACTTCAATATCTATACTCCCAAACTAAGTTGCAGCAACCAAGACACTATAGATGGATGGGTTTTCTACAACAGTTTCATTTAGTTATCAAATATAAAAGGTGCATACAAAATAAAGTTGCAGATATGTTGTCTAGACCAGTTATAAATGCATCTACTATACTTAAGCATAACTCAGTATTTCATGAGAACTACATTGAACAATATGCTCAAGATATATATTTTAAAGATGTATATGCAACTTTAAGTCAAGGCAAACAAGTAGAAGAATTGGATTATCACATTAAGGACCAACTCTTCCATCATTGTGGGAAGCTATGCATTCCTCAAACTGAAAGAGTAAAGATAATTCAGGAAGAATGCACTTCTCTAATATCAAGTCATTTTGGGGTAAGTAAAACGGTTGCACAGTTGCAAAGGTTTTGTTATTGGCCAAAAATGAATGAAACAGTTTCTAGATATGTAAGAGGGTGGACCATGTTTCCTAAAAGCAAGCCCAAAAATAGAAATCTAGGCTTTTACACTCCACTACCAGTTCCTTCTCATCCTTGGGAAAGTATTTCCATGGACTTTGTTGGAGGACTGCCTAAATCTAGGAAAGGTCATGACTATTTATATGTTGTTGTGGATAGGTTCAACAAAATGTGTATTTTGATACCTTGTAATAAACATATTATAGATGAACAAATTGCAAAGTTGTTCTTTCAGCATGTATGGGTTCATTTTGGATTACCCACTTCCATTGTATCTGATCGAGACACCTGATTTGTTGGGAAGTTTTGGTCGATTCTGTGGGAATTGATGGATACAAAACTAAAGAAAAGCACAGCCTTTCATCTGCAGACAGATGGCCAGATAGAAGTGGTCAATAGGACAGTGATCCAATTGCTCAGAGGCTATTGCAGCAAGTATCCTGAACTTTGGGATGAACATTTGTGTTATGCGCAACATGCTTACAACCGAGCAAAACATTCTTCTACATAGAGATCTCCATTTTATACCTATTTTGGTTTCACACCAAGGTCTCCCTTGGATTTTGTCTTTGGTAAAGACATAACAGTTTATGGACATACTGATGTGTACAAGGCAACCAAGTTCATTGAATAAATCCAAGAGATTCACTAGGCAATACAGGAACAAGTGGAAAAGAGCCAAGCCAAGGACAAGGCAAGGCATGACAAGCATCAGATGGAGCATAGTTTCCAAGTTGGTGATAAAGTATGGCTATATATCAGCAAAGACAAAATTAAGGTAAAAAACTAAAGCCAATAAGGTATGGACCTTTCAAGATACTTGAAAAAATTGGTGAGAATGCTTTTCGCCTTGATTTACCAGCTTACATGCACATCTACTCAGTCGCTAATGCAAACAACTTGAGACTATTTGAACCTTCATTAATTGAGGATCCCAAAGAGTAGAGTCAATTGCCTTCTATTGATGATCTGTTACCTAAATACCTCAATGAATTGCAGGAAGACATAGTTTGGACAGGAAGGTGAGGATGACGCACAGGGGAGATGTTGAGTACCTCAGGATTGGACTCAAGGTTTCCAAGCCAAGCAGTGCAAAGTGGATAGATATTGGACAAGTGAGAGAGCTATACCCTCACTTAGTCAATGATTGAATACCAACTTTTGGTGGCCCAAAAGCTTTTTCAATGGGAAGGTCGTGATCCAAATTGGATCCTTAAACTCTCTTACAGTTACCCAAACTTTGTAAAACTCATACCAAAGTTTCAAAGTGCTATGGATGTCGAGCTTATCAGAAATAATCTCTGAGCAATGACAATTTTTGGTCAGCACGGAGCAACGAGGACCCTCAATCAAAGCGCGCAAACTGTTGGCCCATGGTAACCACGTGTTGGCACAAACTGGCACAATGGGAACATAGATCCAAAAACAGAGGCAGTTTCTAATTGCATATCATAGGGCGTCCCCCTCAATGAAAGAAAGACCCAAGTTCTTGGTCATGGGGAAAAGCATAGAACCGTACGAAAATCGTTGATTCCTTCAGAAGGCGGGTCTCGCTCCAAAACTAGCAAGATATCGGAAGGACCTCAGGTGGTAAGCAGGTTCGGCTGAGTCCCACCTGATGCCATACACTGGTTGACACGTGTCCAATGGATGAGAGAGAAAATCACTCACATCGTGCGAGTAAAGGTCAGGCTACCTACCTGCACAATATGGATGGAGACCATAGGATCTAGAGGCCCCAGATCAACGATGGAGAAGCAATTTGATGGGTGACTAGATTCGATAGGGAAATAGGCTGAGGTGGATAAGATTTGAGTTTTTCCATGACCGATGAGTTGATAGGGGATTCTGTTTCATGGGCAATCTTGGAGCAATGGAAATAACAACCATTCAAAGAAAACCGACACTCAGTTCATGGGGAGACAGGTGGCCACTCGTCTGTGAAGCATTACAGTGATGATGATGCAGAGTAGGGGAATTCTAGCAGACAAAGGTAGGTGATCTAGAGAGCTGGGAAGTAGAAACGAATAGTCAGGGAGTAGATTGGCTTGAAGCCACGAACAGATAGAAAAAACAGAGAGGAGAAGAAGTAGTAAAAGAGAGCAAAGAGAGAGAGAGAATAAAAAATTGCAGAGAACAAAGAAGCCAAGCTGAGCTACAGAGCAAAGGCAACATTGAGCAGACAGAGACAGAGAGAGTCCAAGAGTCTATGAACTCCAAAGAAGGCTTGAGAGGTTCAAGCAACTCCTATGTGTATACCTGTCAGGTATTGAGTACCAAATTGGACTCATACTACTGAGACCAGTTAAGGTCAAAATTTAGTAAGGGGAGTCTGTGTACTCTAGAGACTTTGGGGATCCAAGTATAGCCCTACGGATCATTATCTGTTAGGTGAGACTCAATTTGGGCTCACTATTGTAAAACTCTGCTTTTTAGGACATAATAGAAAGGCCACCACTAAAGGCTGGACCAGGAGACATAGCCCAGGAGGATTGGCTGAACTCCTTATCAAATTTTTTGTGTTTGTGTGGTTGCTTACTGTGTTCTCTCACTGTTTCATTGTCTGTGTATTTTGCAATCTTATCGATCCGTGCATAAAATAACATATACACCCCCTAGCACATAAGTCTATAATACCTTCATTAATTCATTGAGATCATTCATGAGAGATTTCAAATCACGGTTCTTGGATCTATACAAGATAGAAAAAGTGCTAAGTGTGACCCAACTCTAGGCCCCTGTCTACCTAGATGAAGGTGCAACCCTCCTTCCCAAAATCCTCTAATAATGGATATAAATATGGAAGCAAAAATGGAAATAGCTATGTTGACTTGCACCCTAGTGTAGCATGGAATCTTGGTAGCATCATCACACTAGGAGCCACTAGTAGCTAATGTTGTGGGAGGGAATGGATCATCTAACATTGCAACATATTTTGACCATAAAAGGTTGCATAGAGGTTCACTTGGGCCTTATAGATATTATATCCATGGACAGACTTACTATGGGAAGATGGAGGATAATATGCAATAGAGTTGTATGGAAGAGGTTATTATCTTGACCATCCTTACATTCTTGACACACACACACACACACATATAAAATTTAGTATGTGTTATATTTATATATATAATTATATTGTTTTGGCAATTGTGACACCCTCATATCACTCCCATCACCCCTACAGATGCATTGATGTTAGTTTCAACTATTAATGTTGCAATTGATGTTGCCCGCTCATTTGGTGTACCACATAGTCAAGTATAGTGAATTAAAAATATCCCTACTTTTAAAAAAAATTATATTTTTTAGTCCATAATGGATTATTTTAGTTTAAGCATAATTGTAGTGTTCATTTAATGGCTTTATAGATTGTGTTGACACTAGGAAAGGAATCAGGCCCACCTAGCACAGCCATATGTTACGCTTAGTTCCTAGGTATCATGTCAAATTATATTTTCTTGCAATTTGTATTTAATTATTTTATTTTGGTTTAATAATTGAAATATTATAAATGTTTATTCAAATTCCTACATTTTCTCATTTTTCCACTCTTACTCCTACATATCATTCACCACCATTTATTATTTTCCAATTGGTTATGTACCATTATTGTCACATTACCCTAATGTTTAGTATCCAACTTAACTTGATTCTGTAACTTCCATCGTTAGTACAAACCATGGGTGGTGAACCTCACTCACCTCCACCACCTTTTCCATCTCGTCCAACCATAGAAGTTGCATCCATAGAGACTCCAGAAGCCACCCCCATTTTGACTACAATTATTCCATCCTCGATGGTTTCTCTAGATAACCCCCATGTAGTCCATCGACCATCAACCCATGATGAAAATTTAGTAGATTCAATAGCACATATTGCCTGTTAGAAAATAAAAAAGGTAGAAATTTTTTCTTATATAGATAATTACTTGTGATTATTTTATATTTATGTTCTTCTTTTATATTTTAGTTCATCAAGAAATTACCAAAATAATAACACAAGGACACTAGATGTAGGCAGATAGCCAAGGAAAAACCCCTATCTATGGGAAAATCCAGTCAACAATTCTTCCTTCAATAGTTTCACAAGATAATCCAAGACTGTTGACCTAGACAATGACTTCCTCCACAACAATTCAACCCTCAATCCTTCTTGCAGATGATAACCCTTCAATAGAATCTTTGACCTAGTAGAGGCAACTTGCAGTAGTAGTTTCGACCCAAAAAATCGCAACAGTAGTAGCAATAGTAACTTCGACTAGATAAAGAAAAATTCAATATCCCTATATAGTCCACTCGAGTGAGAGATAGATGGCTCAAAATTTCGATCTTGAAGTATTCTTCCTTCCTTCAAAATTTCACACTCTTTTCCAGCCCCTTTCCATCTCTTCTTCAACTTCGCATTTCCTAGCTTCTTCCTTCTGGACATTGAATTTATAAGAGAAAGCGTGAATGCTCCAAATGAATTATAATTATCTTGTACATATAACCTTCCACTGAGGTCAAATTATCCTTCTTGAAGACAACTTGATCTCCTTGAGGCCCACTTGGTGTGGAGGGGACAAATAACATATTTGACTCAATATTAGTTATTTTTACATGATTCCAAAGCCCAAGAAGGGTCTCTTTAAATGGAAAATGACTCTAATGACTTAGAATAAATCCTATAAGCCCTCAATGGGGACCTTGATTTAAGACACAATGACCCAAGCATGAAACCCATACTTTAAAAAGTAGTAGTAGTAATAAAAATCATAATAATAATAATAATATTTTATTTATTCTTTTGATAAATACATTTTATTGTGACTCAAATACATTTATGAAGACCAAACCTAGTTACATATTTCAACACTCCCTCTTAACTAGGGAGGTATTCATAGTAAAAATTACAAGGAAGATCTCAAAACACATGAACCATGAAGAATTTAGGCACCACAATGCCATGGACTAGATTCCTAACCATGGAAATCTATCCAAGGTCCTCTAACAGTTTAGGCACTCATGGTGCCATGGACTAGATTCTTGACCGGGGCAATGTATCTGGGTGGGACTAAGATGGACTAAAGCTTTCATCTAGACTAAGTATCATTAGGATTACTTTCTAACAATCAACCTAGGGATCTAGGTGCATATCCGAGGTCTCAGTTGTAAAACCAACACAAAGTGTTGGCCATATGTACTCCGAGGAAATGTTTCTTACACAAGAAGCCTCAACGCTCCCAATTGTTCCAATTGGAAACAAATCCTCCCCGGTCAAATAGATTAGTAACAAATATCTCTTGTGTAACAAACATGCTATCAATCCTATGAGATATTTTCCTGTACAAACACAACCCTAATCAGTAACAAAATTTCAAATGTACATAAATAAACATAAACCCTCAATGTTTTACGGACTACTGATGATGCTTCTCAATTGGTCATAGTAAGACTTCCAAACGAATCTTGACAAAATATTCCTTAATCATACATCTTCCTTTCCTAGTTCACATGGAGCAACATATTATACAAATAGATCCTACTTTTCTTATCTCAATAGGTCCTCAAAATGCATTCTACAATTTTATTCTTTCAAGGTGTTCATCATGACTATAATATACCCTCCCTCTTAACTAGGGAAATTCCTTTCATCCAAGCTCCCTTTTAAATTAGGGAGCTCAACTTCTTTTCTACGAAATCAGAGAATTATTTATCGCTTCTATCCTTCTTATCAAAGTTATCATGACCATCATTTTTCATACAACTTTGTTCATCATGGTTATCATATCAACCTTACTTATGATCATCTTCACCATCTTGAAGATTATGTACCTACACAACTTAAATAACAAGTACAACCAAATCTATAGAAGCATGAAGCTAACTATTTCAGATTCATACAATAATTGAACTATTAGACTTTATACATCAAATACCTAAACTCAGTTAGGTTCACAAAAGAAACACATTTCTATGCTACAACTATATGTCAGAGTTTTGGCATAAACCCTAGATTTTATCATAAAGACTTCAAGTACCTTAGTCAAGGTAACAATATTCATTACATAATAGGATTAAATAGTTCTTCGAGAGGTATGACACACCATACTATAAAATATTGCAAACGCTATAAGAAATTTAGATAAATATAGTTCTACAATGCATCTAACAACATTAGAACTCATATGTTAGACTTCCACTAGGATTTAGTGCAAGATCCCAGATTTCATACATGATCCATTAAGATCCAACAATCAAAACCAATCAAAACTCAACATTTCAACAATATTTCATAGATATCAAATTATAATGCATGTCATCACGTGTTAGAGAATTGATCTTCTGCTAAGGTTTAGTTACAAAACCCTAGAATTCACAAACATTATTATCCAAGAGAATCAAACGTTGCCTAGGGCTTAGTTCCAAACCCTATGAATAATGACCATCAATAATTAGGTCAACTCATATATCTATGATTCCATCGTCATGCACAAGCATATCATAACATGTGTTAGTCAAATCAAATGACACAAATATCACTATATTAACGTTATACATATAACAAACTTGATCAGACTAGGGTTTGATCGGGCAGACACACATCTACCTAGGATTTCTTTTCTAGGACATTAATAAGGGTCTTTCTTATACACCCTATCAAACCCTAATGATCTAGGGTTTTAATACAAAACATAACAAACCCTAATTTATGAATACTTAAAGGGCTTGGGATTTCAGACATCACCATTCAACCATAACAAGCTAGGGTTTTAATAACCATACTAAAACCAAAACATGACATCAAATATCAAGAATAACATTTTCTTAGACTTCATCAATAACCCTAAGTAGGCTAGGGTTCCACACACTATCATCGACATACCCTTAAGTTAGGGTTTTTACAAATAACCTTTTTATGGTTCCACAAGTATAATCAAAGATATGAGGAGGGTGGATTTATCTAATGATGAATCATCTAATAAAAATATTTATCATTCAAGAGATCTTGACACAAAAAATGTTATTAATCTAGAATAGTTTATTAAGAATGAGTATATCCTTATGAAGAGAGAAAAACTTATAGTTTAAGGCATACCTTTGTTTCTTAACAAACCTTATAATTCCAATGCTTTTTCTTGTGAAGCCTTCTTCCATGTTCCATGAGTATTCAATAAGAATTTCCTAAACAAGGAAAATACGAATATAAAGGT
Organism: Pinus taeda; assembly: GCA_000404065.3. Lineage (NCBI taxonomy): Eukaryota > Viridiplantae > Streptophyta > Pinopsida > Pinales > Pinaceae > Pinus > Pinus taeda. Next base: position 8,087 of record APFE030710288.1, on the reverse strand, counting down.
GATTAGTATTTAGTGAAAGAAAAACTAGATAAGTAAAGAAAACTCTTATATTTAGAAGTTAGTGAGCGCTCTTTCCAAGCTTGAGGGATACCAATAACCTTATAAAAACAAATCAATTATTTTTCCAAAATACGTTAAACCTACAAATACTAGAAATCAAACAATGAAATAACTAAATCTTAGAGAAAAGGACTTAGTAGTGTAAGTCCCTTATATCTAGTTTTTTAGCTTTATTCTTCTTTGTAGATCCTTCTTCAGCAACATTAGATTCGTCTCTGTTCCTTTTATTTTTCCTCAAATTGTCAAGATAATCACTTCTATAGTGACCCATTTTATGACATTGCTAGCATTCTATTTTGGACATACCTACCTTCCTTCTTGGCCCTTTTGACTTTTTGAAGTTTCCTATCTTATGAGAAGTGGAGTATGCATTTGAAATCCTTTCTTCTCCATTGTTGCTAGTTGGATAATAATGAGATTCTTATTATTCTTGGCTGCAAGCATTCCATAATTTCTCAAATGAAGGATATTATTTCCAACTGTTGAGACCTAAAGCAGGATAACTCCAATTAGGTGGTAGTCCCAATAATGAAATAATAACTAGCTTTCTTTCTGGTATAATATCATCTATGGCTTGAAAATCATCTCTAATCTTAGATATCCTTACAACAATGGATTTCACGATGTCATCCTTTGTCATTTTGGCATTCCTTAATTCATTTTTTAGACTTACTACTTGAACGGTGTTCTTGATAGTGAACAATTTTGATAAGTATTCATACATTTCTTGAGCATGGTCTATATTGGAAATGTATGGGACAATATTGTCCTTTATGATTTCTACCATTAGTTTCATAGCCAATATTTCTAACTCTCTAAACTTCACTTTATCTGCATCATTAGATTCTTTGATAGGTTTCTTCACTTTTCCTTCGACCAAATCCAAGAATTTGTTCTTTTCAAGAATGAGGTCAATTCTCTTCTTCCATGCCCTATAATTTGATGGTCCTTATAATTTGTTCTCACTCTTTATTGTGTTAGACATTGTCCTTGACAGTAGTGAGCTTCTTCCCTTCCTTATATGATCGCTTGTTTAATCCTTTAGATTTCTTTCGGTAGATTCTAAGAATTGTCTTTTTCCTTCTTCACCTTAGCTCTGATACCATGTTATAAAATGAAAAAGGAAGAAATATTTTATTATATAGATAATTACTTGCTATTATTTTATTGTTATGTTCTTATTTTATATTTTAGTTCATCGAGCAATTACCAAAACAATAGCACAAGGACACCAGATGTACGAGGACAACCAAGGAAAAACCCCTATCTAGGGGAAAAACTAGTCAACAATTCTTCCTTCAATAGCTTCACAAGATAATCCAAGGCTCTTTACCTAGACAAAGACTTCCTCCACACCAAGTCAATCCTTAATCCTTCTTACAGATGATAACCCTTCAATAGCAACTTTGACATAGCAACATCAACTTCAACCCAACAATTGGTAGTAGTAGAAATGATAATAACTTCAAATAGATAAAGAAAACTTCAATATCCCTAGATACTCCACTCGAGTGAGAGATAGATGGCTCAAAATTTCGATCTTGAAGTCTTCTTTCTTCCTTCAAAATTTCACACTCTTTTCCAACCCATTTCCGTTGCTTCTTCAACTTCATACCTCCAAACTTCTTTGTTTTGGATATTGAACTTATAAGAGAGAGTGAATGCTCCAAATGAATTTGAACTTCCTTGTATGTATTTCCTTCCAGTGAGGTTGAATTTTCCTTCTTAAATCCGACTTGATCTCCTTGAGGCCAACTTGGTGTGGAGGGGGGAAATAACATATTTGACTCAATATTAATTCTTTTTACCTGATTCAAAAGCCCATGAAGGGTCTCCTTAAATGTAAAATGACTCTAATGACTCAAAATAAATCCTAGAAGTCCTCAATGGGGACTTTGATTTAAAACATGATGAACCAAGCATGAAACTAATGCTTTAATAATTCATAATTAATAATAATAATAATAATAATAATAATAATAATAATTTTATTATTTTGATAAATACATTTTATTGTGACTCAAATACATTTATGAAGACCGAACCTAGTTACATATTTCAAGACTAAGCAAGGTTGTTTGTTTGCCTCCTCCACCCACTAGCGAATCTCCATCGTAGCATGATACACTCATGGTGAGATCATTCATTGATGGATTTTTGTTTATGATGAATTTAATTGATTCTAGGAATTTATTTTTTAAATTCTATGCTTAGACTCTTGTAGCTATTGGAGGTTGGTATAGTAGAGAGGTTGGGGGCACAAAAGAGGATGACACGCCTGTGATTGATTATATCATATTTAGTGAGTTTTCTTAACTTTAGTTATTAAGTATAATATTGTAAGTGTGTAATTTATTATGGAAACAAAATCTAATGACAATTTTGCTTCTTTTTGCAGTCTTTAAAGAGATGAAGCACTTCCCAAAATAAAAAGACAAAAATGTGACCTCCTTCTTCTAGTAAGAAGAGAAAGATTGAATTATAAGATGCAAATAATGGTGGTGAGGGTGGAAGTGGTTAATGAGTGACCAATGAAGCCCATTTTGTATATACAACATTATGTGAAATGAGATCATGTTTGGTCATATGATTAAATTTGTATATTCAAGACATTTTCTATATAGGTGACCATTTATGGAATTTTGATCTCTTGAAGAAGTTGTGAGCATGGTATGTTGTCATGTTTGCTCCCATGAACTTGTTTGTTGGTTCCTATCAACTGCAAAAAATATGTGTATTATATATATATATATATAATAATATATATATATATATATATAATATATATATATATATATATATTAGTCATAAATTTCTTAAGAATCCTAGAAAAATTAAGTGGACAAGTCCTTGTCCTATCTATTATGATGCCAAAAGAGTTTACAATTAAGTCTTCATTGAATTTTTCTAAGCTTAGGAGAGATAGCTCCAAAGTGAGTCGTATAAACCTTAATGGTGATGGTCAAGTTTTGGTGAAATTCCAAATGATTATAAAACCATCATAACTAAGTCATAGTCGATTTGTTTCACAATGGTTCATAATGCCAAAACAAGAGGAAAAACTTAGATCATAAAGCTTAACCACATATCCTTATCCTGTGATTGTGGCATGATTTACTGGGCTGCGTGGAGGTTTTCTTGATGGTCATCTCATCAACCATATGCCTGAGGCACATAAAAAATAGTGGAAGCTACCATAATGAATGACTAAAGTTGAGCGAGAGAGATCAACAACTTAGATAGAGCTCGACGTGATGTGTAGAAGGCAGAGACATGTTGGCATAATTAATTAAAGGGTCGAGAGTTGTGGGCCAATCAAAAGGGTGAGAGCAGTACAAGGGAGTGGACCCACCGATATGCATAAGCCCAGAGGTTCCATCCCTAGAAGATCAAGGGGAAGCACACAAAGGGAGTGTTGGGGTGATAAGCCCAGGGACAATGTGGAGTAGTAGATTATGTGGAGTAGTTAGGGATGAGTTGGAGCCCATGAAATGGATGGTGCAAGGGACAAAGATCTAAGTGGAGAAATAATTTTCATCATTGAAAAGACCAGATTACAGTCCATGAAGATGGAGGAAAGGGCGTGATAGTTAACACGAATATTGCCTTCCCAAGGTCCACCACCTAGAGGTAATATTTTCATGTCTATTGTGGAAGATTCGGGGCAGCTCAATGCCAAGTGGCGTGTCCTTCAAGGGGCCCACACCCACTTAGCATCCCTACATCACATTTTTGTTAATGTTGTGAAGCCTCGATGGGATTAATATGAGGCTAGTGTGAATGAAGCGACAAAAATATCTATCTATCTATCTATCTATCTATCTAT
>APFE030710284.1:28281-61855 GCA_000404065.3 Pinus taeda | reverse complement strand
GAGAATGTCTGCCCCCCCTGCCTCTGAAATATCTTCCTCTTCCTCTTCATCCACCTCTTCCTCTTGTAGAATCTTGAGCAGGATGTTTTTCTTTATGAGCAAGGCACACAGTCTCTTCAAAAGACTCAGGGGTTGTTTTCTTTCCAAAATCTTTCTCTCTTTCAGCAAACTTTTTCACAAGAGAGTCAAAGGTTATATCTTTGAGATTTCCATTTGCTTGCAAAGACTCAAGACAATTGGAGTAAGTAGGATAAAGTGCCTTGAGAAAAGCAATAAGAGGGATATCCAATTCAACCTTAGTGGATTTGATATCATGCATTATAGATTTTACTTCAGATGCAAGAGCAAGAGGATCATTATTTTGCAGTTCAAGAGTGAAGAGTTTAATCATGAGTTGGACAACTTCAAGTGCAGAATGTAAGTCATAGAGCTCTTTCAGCTTTTGTAGGGCTTCAAAGGCAGTTGAATATGACGAAATATGGCAACTCGCCTCTTCATTTACAGATGCTGCGATTAATGCATAAGCTTTGTTGTTCTTGTTTTCCCAAATGACGAGCTCTTTGTCTGAGGTAGGTTGTACGGGTTATTGTCTCCTTCTCCGACACACACTCCTTTCCGCAACTCATTGAAGATGAGGGTGTGTTTTATCATCCGGGACCATTCAGGATAGTTCTCCTTGCCAGTGAGAACTATTCCTACCATGGAGATGATTGAATGCATTTTGTAAAAAAAAACTTTTGCTGATAGAAAATAATACTTCTGCTAATATACAGTAAAAAATGTACTCAAAATTTTTTGTGGGAAATGATTTTGGTTGTTTAATTCATATCACAGTCAATAATCAATCATTCACCGCGAGCTCTACAAAATTGGAGCAGCAACGGCATCACAATTTCAAAGCTCACTGAAAAGACTAAAAAATCACCATAAATCCCTTTGATTCTCTAGACCTTGAAGCCACGACTGAACTGCACTTGGGATTTCAAGATGTTTAGCAGGCCAGGGTTTGTCTGTCAGTTTTTCATGGCATCGATGAGAAAATTTACCACTTTTTGGTTACACCTTATCTGTTATAGTGGGTGTTTTGGTTTACTGGCTATCAGAGCTCATAAATGATCAAATATGAATAATTCCCATCCACGATCGGAATAGTCGAGCAAAGATCGAACAAATCTCACTCTTCGATGTACCTATTTACAGATGAAAAATGGAAAAAATGTGCAGCATTGATAACAAGCTTACTATTTGTTGAAGATTTTACAACCTCCTAGAGCTGCTTGGCGAAACTTGAGATTGAAAGCTCTGTAATTTTAGGATACTCTTCCAGCCACTTACGCAGTTCCTTACCTTTGTTACCATGCAATTCTACTATGGCCTTCTGAATAGGTTCAGGCATAAAATAGTGTCGCGCAGCACTTTTAAGCTCTCCAGACCATTGTGCCAGCCACGCTGTGTGCAACTGTTGTGATGTTGGCAGAATTTACATACTTCTGAAAATACAGACTTCCACTGTTCAGCAATGAAACAAAGAAGTTCCACATATAAGTTTTCCGATAGACCATTCACCCAACCAAATGACTTAATATGGGACAGCGTTAACAAAAAAATATGGAACAACGTTAAGGAATGTCAGTCCAGTGGTGTTGTTAGGGTTCGACGACACCTGCAAGGAGCTGCGCTGAACGATATCATGGGCAGTGTGTTTGGAAGGAGGTTCGATATGGAACAGCGTTTAAAAAGAATATGGTACAGCGTGAATACGTTGGGCGGTGATGAGATAGCACACTGGGTGGTGATGAGATAGCACACTGGGCGGTGATGAGATAATACGCTGGGTGGTGATGGGATAGCACGCTGAGGTTTCAAGCCCATCTACAAGCAGAGGGAAAACCATTCATTCCATTGAAGAAGAATCAATGAATGTACCCCAACCAAACGTCGCCCCCATTTCAAATAAAAAAATGCAAAACAAGAAATGGCAGCGCTATTCACAAAAAAAATTAATGTACAGCGCTTCTGTCTGGACAGTATGGACAGATGCGTTATGAGGCAGCGCTAGAAAGGAATATGACAGAGGCAGGTCATTTCAGGACAGAGGGGAATAAGGCAGAGGCAGAGCAGCGCTGGAAGGTAACTCAGGATTGTATCATGTCAGGCCAAGTACAGAGGAGTTACAGGAGCATAATAGCTAAAACAAGGAGCTGGCTCTGATACCATGTCAGGCCTGGTAGTAACTCCAATAGGCAGTAAAACTGATTCATTTTATTTCATTAAGTAGGCTATTGTTATATACAAAAGGGTGTGACTGCTCAGTTCATCTTCTGATGACTGTTCACATTCTTAATTTAACTATTTACATAAATTCACCCAATTGTGAGGATTAGGTGTCAACATGCATGATTATGAATAAGTGAAATGAGGGTAATCTTTATTGCTATGAGAACTATCACACTCTTTTTTACAATAATACAACTAAGAAACCCCATTGACAAGTTTATGTGTTCCACAAGATAGAGGTTACAATCCAACCTCATAGCTTAAAAACATAACAAAGATGCCAAAGATGTTGAAAATTGTTGTTATTGATGTGAAAGGTTGTCCATATAGGGAAAATACTTATCTGGGGCAAGAAGCATTCAACTATTGCAAAATGGGGGCTTTCACTGGGATTTTTATTTTTTAAGTCATTAAAGGTTGTTCAATATTTGCATCAAATTTATTGTTATTGCAATTAGTTGTTGAAATCCATAATGCAGAAAGGCAAAAGAGAGATGCAAACTATTCTAAGTGCTTGGAAGAACTCAAAAAATATATTAAAAATACATCTGAGTACTTTCATGTTTTTATTTCGTTTGGTGGGATCCTTTTTTCAATGATCAAAGAGACATAATTTCAAGATCAAAAAATAAAAATGCACTTTTGCAAACTCATATGTATTTAGCCAAAAAAAATGCAAAATGAATAATGAGAAAAAAAAATGTTGTTGAACAACATCAATCTCAAGGTATTAAGTCTTAGTAGGTGAAGTTAAGAAAATATATAATTGTTCTAGAAGATAATGTACACAACATGAAGCCATGGAAGACCTTTCTAGGGGTTATGTACAAAGTGTTGAGGGTTGCATGATTGCAGTGTTAGCGAATAGAGATGCACATGGATATCCATTTTGAATTGTCAAGGTTATAAAGATCATTAAACAAAATAAAGATGTTACAACAGTTGAAGTACATTGGTATGCCACAAATACACACCCATTCAATGGTGTGTACAAGTTGAAGATGATAGTTGATAAACAAATCCATAGAAAGAGAAAAGAAAAGGGTTAAAATATAAATCGTAGCTACTCAAACCTCTTAAAATTGGAGGATATTGACATATGTGTTATGACTTCAATTTAACAAAGAGAGTAACTCTACATTCCAAGACCTTGGAGATTATCAAGAGGTTGCTACCACAAGAAATAGTGGAAAGATGGGAGTCTATTAAACCTAGTCATAAATATACAAGGCTTTTGACTTTCGCAATGTTTGGCATGCATGTAGACTAAGATGGAGTATTGGTTGATGAAAGAGAATAATATGCATCAACAACATCTTCCAATCATTCATTTGAAGATGATGTACTCGTGGTGTGTCAAAATATATGAGTGACTATGAATAATTGTGATGGGGACGTGTTGGGTTGCCCTAACTGTCTCCCAATACCCCGGGACAAAACAACACCCACAAACACCACTTTGTGTTGTCGAATCCAATTCTGCAAATTAATTAAACATAACAGTCATAATAGAATGTGGAGATTTCCTTTGCAAATGCTATGAGATCTCCCTCTCATGCCATTCAATCCCTTTTCACCCCTCATCCAACTCACATGGGCTTCACCTCATTAAGGGCACGACTAGCAAGCCAAAACAATCCCTCAAAGATTTACATGCAGCCCAAAATTGTGTTGTTGCAGGCGCTACGAAATATTTTCGTAGCGCTCCAAACTTGTCTTTTCGCATTCCTGGGAAGTTGAGTCGACTTGCTCCACTGCAAGGTCAATCCTCCACAATCTTGAATTGCTCTACAACGCTACCAACAACCTCACATGTCTTCCTTTCTGTGGATTACACTATCGCTCAACTAATGTTTTGAATCCCCAATTAAAAGGGTGTGACAATCTCAGCAACAAGGGTGCTTTGTTTTTCCTTTATGACAATGTTCCACTCACTGTAAATACCACATTGTCCTTGCTCCAATACACAGAGGACACTTACCCCATAGATTTGGAACAATTATAACAACATCAACGCTACATGACTAACACACACAACAGTTAAAGCTATAGTGTGTAATCTCAATCAGTTCAATCGGATTACAAGGTCTCACGACTGTACCGTGTACCAGCAACAATAATGCACACTGCTATTTAGACCATGAGCATATCCCAAACACATCAACGATAACTACAGCACCAATCTGAAGTTATAGCCTCACACACACAAGGTTATCAACCAGCCAACATGTGTAGACCACACAGCGACTCATACGCTGCACAAACTAGCACACACAACATAGCTTCACAATCTTCAATGTATTCGACACATACATAACCAAGCAAAATGCAAGGTCTAACTCCAGACAGGCAAACAACATCTCAGCCTGCTCACAAGTTCTCATACGCACTACCATATGCCAGTAGTGGCTATACTCACCCACAACTCGCAATCACCCCTTCTAAATACTCCAGCAACCACTAGAACAACTAAATGAAGCTATAGCTTCATACACACAAGTAAATACATACTATCCGCTCCAAAATGTATTTAAACCAATTCATATCTATACAGCGATGAAATTTCCCAATGCATTTCAAATTCTTGACATCAAGGCTTACAACCATAACACATTTCTCAACATACACAGGTTCTTAACAAGTACAAATAAACAACTTCATTAGCAATATACAAAAAAAGAGGAGAATACATACACAAAGGCACATAAATACAATTGCTCATTAATCAAAATTTGCATACATTAAGGTGGCCAAATTTTACAATGTGGGCATGTTTAGCCCGAGCCTCTCATCCTCTGCCTCTCCTCCTAGCGTTGGAGCTTCTCCACTCTATTGTTACACTTTTGCCTCTTTTGCACACATCACTACTCTTCTCAACCACTCATTTCTTTATAAAGAAATCTAACATGAGTAACCAAGAGTCACGAGTGACGGTTCATTTCCGCTTCTCACAAATATGGGAAATTGAAGCTACATTAATTACATTTACATTAGGAAATATTTACTCTCACATCCTAATGCTAATATCTATCAATACTTTTGAAATCTCTCCCAACATAATCATGTGACATCCCATCACATTGGCAAGCCTCGAAAGTCTTCCTCGAACTTTGTGCTCCATTTATGCACCTACATCAAATTGTTTAAAACATTTCACATAATTTTGATCAATATGATATTGACAAGTTCATTTGAAATAAAGCACATAAAGACAATTGCTCATTAATCAAAATTTGCATACATTACGCTGGCCAAATTTTACAATGTGGCATGTGTAGCCTAGGCCTCTTGTCCTTTGCCTCTCCTAGCGTTGGAACTTCTCCACTCTACCGCTGCCCTTCTATCGCTTCTGCACACATCACTACTTTTCTCAACCACGCATTTCTTTATAAAGAAAGCTAACATGGGTAACCAAGAGTCACAAGTGACGATTCATTTCCCCTTCTCACAAATATGGGAAATTGACGCTACATTAATTACATTTACATTAGGAAATATTTACTCTCACATCCTAATGCTAATATCTATCAAAACTTTTGAAATCCCTCCCAACATCATCATGTGACATCCCATCACATGGCAAACCTCAAGTCTTCCTCGAACTTTGTGCTCCATCTATGCACATGCATCAAATTGTCTAAAACATATCATATAATTTTGATCAATATGATATTTACAAGTTAACTTGAGATAAGTGTTTTGACTTGCATTTGATCTTACATGAAATTATGAGTCATTTTATGTTTGTTGAATTATATGTTTTAATTATGAAGAATTCAATTGTTTTGAATATCTACAATGCAACAATAACTTGAGAAACAATGTGTTTCATTCAAAGTACTTAATGTTGAGATTTTGATTAAAAGTAAAAAATATTAGGAATTAACACTGAATTTTTAAATTATACAATGACATTGACATGTCAGTATTTGTATTATTGTCAATTTATAAACCATTGTTTAAAAAATAACACAAATTTGTTTGCAATGATCAAGTTGTCTTAAGCTAAGATTTCAAAAGAGTTATAATTTTAGCATTTAAAAAAAATTGTTATGGGTAGAATGACTATTTAATGTAATTGTTGACTTTTGAGCTTTTTTAGTCATGATATTTGGTTTCCAATGTCATGGTTGACAAAAGTTGAAATTTTAATGTTTTTTGTACTTTCAATACTTGGTTTTAATTTCATTGTTGAATAAAGTCAAAATTTTAAGGTTTTTTGAAGTCATATTATTTGATGTTTAACACCATGGTTGAACATTGTTGAAATGATAAAGTTTTTTGTGATCATGATTTCATGGATGAAAAATGTTGGAATTTTAGGCCCCCTTGAAAAAGGGGCAGATGTAGCATATCACCACTTTCCCATTTTTAGTTGTTTTTTCATCTTTTTTGCACAACAAGAAAAAATAATAATAATAATAATTCGAGTTTTTTGGATTAGAGTTATCATTTTGAATTTATAGTTCTTGTTAAGTTGGTAACATTGTTAGACCAAAACAGCGTGCTTCTATAAGTTAAGGTTAGGAAGATATGAAATGATGATGCATTCAATACAAGAAAAGATATTAGAATGTTATTCAACAACAAAGAATCAAGATCTTCCAAAAAAGTCTAGAGTTAAACTAGGGAAATCATTTCTTTGGCCATTAAGTATGCATAGATAATAAGGAGCATGACGCCAGCACTATTTAAGACGTATTGACCATGCACTGTGCTAGATTTTGCATTTAAACAATTTATTGATGTAACTCATAAATTATGAGGCACAAAAGTCCACTCAAACTTCACTTTTATGCAAAAATATGCCTTAAATTAGAAGTGGTTGCCCAAGCCATCTAGGAAAAAGAAAAAAGGAGAAAAAATTTAAATGAATTTATAGATGATCAACACACTAATGATCAACGACTTGTCCTACTAGGGTTTAATGAAGTCCTTAAAGTAAAATTTCAAGGGAAATAACCTTGATGAAGTAAGGGGGGATGCCTAGTGCATCCACTATTCAAACCCTGATTATTATTCTTATGAGGGGAGAAATTAAATATATGCTCTGCATATTAAGAGTTTCCTATAGACTTTAGAAAAATAGTGTAATATGCAATAATGATGCAAGATTGCAATAACAGTCCAGCGTTTATTCTTATTCATGGCATAATAGAAGCCCTAGTTTTGAACATTCAACATTCTAAAAATTAATGATAAGATATAAACGTACAAATTTCTCAACAAAAGGCACTTCTTTCAATCCTACAAAAATGTCTCCATACAAAAATCACATCCAAAAGAAAGTTGCACCAAAAATATCACATCTGGCCCATGGTAGCAAAAAAGACAAGCTCGCACTCTCTTGGTAAGAGAGAGAATAAAATGTGTGATGATGAATAAATTAAATAAGGGGAGTCTCTATTTCTGAGACCTATCCCACACATTTTTACAATACTACAACTAAGAAATCTTACTGACAAATTTATGTGTTCCACAAGATAGAGGTTACAAGCCAGCCTCGTCGCTAAAAAACATAACAAAAATGTTGAAAATGGTTGTTATTGATGTCAAAGGTTGTCCAAATAAAGGAGAAAATTACATGATCAAATAGTACATCCCAAGACATTTCCAACAGTGTATGGCATGACTTCTAACTCCTCACTATTGAGGATATGTGAATCTTTGAAATGTATACATTAATTTCCCTACCAAAGACAAAGTTGGCTCCAAGACAAATTGGACACAAAAACACTATAAATATGCCACACGTGTGGCTCATTTAAAGTCAAGGAAACTCTTGTGCGTCTGAGACACCACAAATCGAACTAAGGAAGGAAGTTGAGTTAAGGAGGGTTTCTAGCATACTTGTTTCAAAAGGCTTTTGTTTTTGTTGAGGTTAAGTTCAATCATTGTTGAAGACCGAAATGAGGAGTCAAAGTAGACTGAGTTTTGGTTGACAAAACGTTGAGTTCATCTTTGTTTTGAGGCTAAACTTCAAGTTGATTTCTCAGTTTGAGGAATAACTTTTTCAAAATGAGTGCAGTTAGGGGGGTCGTGCCCTAGCCATGTTAGTGGCCCCTTGTTCTAGCACAAATTCTCAGGTAATTGTAGACCTAGTTAGGTCGAGCTGCAGACCTGGTTAGGTCATGTTGCAGTCCTGGATAAAGGTTAGGTTATAGCTCTATTGGAGACCAAGGCTAAGTCAAGTAAGAGGCCAATTTTTGTTCCATTGTGAAGACTCACACATATACATTTGGCACTAAGGTAATGGAGAATTTTTAGTTGTTTTTGCCTAGTCGCTCTGGTAAAGTAAACATGTGAATCCTATGAATCCACATTTTTTGCATTTACTAGTGAGGATTGTGTTATTAGTATACAAGGTGTAAATAGACACACTTTCAAGTGTATGAATCTCAGTTCTAGTAATGGCATTATTCACCTTGCAAATGGATGGTCGTAGCCAAGAGATATTGTAGGCCAATTTTGAGTAGCAATTTAAGCATTGTAATAACTCTCATTATTTATTACTGATTTTGCAAGTTTATTAGGCAATAATCTGTAATCAAAGATTAAAGTCTAGAATGGGTTGAAACATTAGAAGGCCATTGCGCAACTAGGATAAGTTTATAGGCAGTTGGAATGAATAACTAGTGAAATAGAAGAACAATATCATGAAGCTAATTAGTAGTGTGAAGACCATTGATATGCATCTTTGGTCATGGAGACCACAGAACAAAGGCGAACAAAAATTGAAGTTAGCAGGTCCAAGCAACAAACTGAAGGAGTAGGTTGGTGCTTATAAATTGTTGAGTTGGTGCTAAGTTAACTAGATTGGAGACTCTTGTAGGTCGGTCCCTACGAAGTTGCTAAGTTGGAGCTCAACAAGGGAACTGAATTCTTTTGTGGGTTGTTGCCTACAAAAGTTGTAAGTTAGTGATTACTAAGGATTGGTGTCCTCATCCCCTTTACAAGTTATACCTACAATTGTTGTAAGTTGGTGCTTACAAAGGATTGGTGTCCTCACAACTGGTTGAAATAAATTGAAGATTGTTTTGAAGTGTTTCTTATTAAAGTTTTGACTTACACTTTGATCTTTGTATGCATACATTGTGAATGATTGATTATGTAATGTGAATTCCATTTCAAGATTATATAAGTGAAAAAATGTTAGAAGTAATGAAATATTGATTCACCCACCTTAATATTTCCAACAAAAAATGCCCACATGTGGGAGAAAATCCTCCTCAAGCATGATGTCATCCTCCGAATAAACTCCAAATGGCATAAGTGTCATGTGGGCTAATGAGTGCTCAATGCTCCAAGATGCAGTTCCTATCATGGGCATGCCTCCAAAGTGCCTCTATAAGATGTCGTCTCCATGGTGCCCAATGTCACCCTCTAAAGGGGAAGAGGGATGACATGGCACTCTCTTACTCAAGCGTTGGGGCTAATAAGTGGTGTGCAAGCCCTGCCATGTCATCTCAAGGATAACCATCATTATCCAAGCTTGAAACAAGTAATGTCCATCAAACAACGTTAAGGCCATCCTGGGGACATCCTGGGTCCATTGGGCACATCAACAATATCTCCAACACTAAGTTTCATGGGCTTAGTGTTTCAACATCTTGGGCCACCTAAAAGTATCAAGCACCGTGTGGGGTGATCAAATAGCCCAACGTTATGCTCTAGATAGCAAACGCTACATCAACATTAACACATCCTCTCTCTAGAATGGGTGAACTAGCCTTTGTAACGTTGCTGAGAAAGGAGGGCAACCATCTCAAGGGGCATCTTTTGTTGTAACAAAACCACTGGAAATAAACAAAAAAAAAAAAAACTCTCTCAAGACCAAGTGAAAATCAACAAATGTTAAGCACAATAATCATAGATGCATCATAGTGGACCATGCCTAATGTTAATACTTCACAAAAAAACTCACCTTCAAATATCTAACTATATCTAGTCCCATAAAAAAGTTACCTCCTTATGTTAGGGATGGTTAGATGGATAACCTTATCAGGTGTTTCTAGTCCTCAAGGCGAATGACTTCAAGGCAGCGTGCCATAGCGAACTAACCAGCGAATGGTAGTTCTACATCCTGAGTGTATAGATGTAAAGAGAGAGCAATTGTGGAGGCACGAGTTACCCCTTCCCTCAGCTTGCTTTTTCCATCCTGGTGGTGCTTCTACTTTTTTATGATTTGCTTTGTTTTAGCTGCATAACTCAAGATCCCAAGCTTGTTTTTTGAGATTTAGCATACAACACCCCTTAATGATGAGTTAGTTTATCAATAATCAAGGTTACGACAATACAAGGGTTCCTTTTAAAGATGGAGCATCACATGCTCAAGGAACCAAGTGATGGCTAACGAGAAGGGTAAACCTCATGCTAAGATTTTGCCCGCATTAATCAAATGTTCTAGCCATCTTTTACACCTTATCTTTTTCTTTCATTGCAGTTTTCCTATGCTTTTAAATTTATTTTAGTTGCATCAACCTCCGGGGCATGTTTTCCGACCCAAACTCAAAAATGAGGATGAGAGGGTGCCAATACCCATGACAAAATGACTATCAGCCCGAAGAATAGAGATGGAATAATGGGAAGTATGGAAAATCATGTACATGCTACTTCAACAATAGCCTCCCCAATAGTGTCCTTCCTAAAACCCTAATACCTCATAGGAGCTCCCACTAGCCTATAATCAAAGACTAACCTCCCAAGTAAAGTGAGGGAACAAGAATACAATCAAAGATTGATTTGTTGGACACAGATTGTCATTGATGTCAATATGGCAATATTCAAGGAAGGAGACAGAGCCAAAGAAGAGGAGCCGCCAGAGGAGCAAACGGCACAAAGCGCTGACAGAGCCAATGGAGGCATGCAAATAAGTCATCGGAGAACTTATATGTATGCAGGTAACAGCTACAAGCAGAGCCATCGGAGCAACAGAGGTGTAGACAAAGCAAACAGACGATGCAGAAAGCCATCAAAGCAACAGAGGATGCAAACAGCGATCGGAGAGCTTATACACATGCATTTAACAACTATCACACGTATGCGTGCAACTGCCATCACAGCAAACAGAGCCATCAGCGGAAGCAGATTACACAATCGGGAGCTATCGGAGGCAAAACCCATCTATATATGCATTAACAGCTATCACATCCGTTGCTACATCGCAAGTCGTCGAGCCCTGAACCTTTGCGATTTGCGATAGCGATTATCGCATCGGCATTTCGGAGCAAGTATCACAAGTGTGTAAGGCCCTGACCATATGAGACTTGCGATCGTCGATAGCGATATCGCATCGGACCTTCGCCAAGGGCAACCCCCGATTGCGATAAGGTTGCGGACCCGATAGGTATATTAACTTATGTTTATTGTTATATCGCATCCGACGCATCGGGAGCGAAAGTCATGAAGTGTCAAGTGGACCATTGCGATCGCCGATAGTGATTATCGCATCGGGAATTCGGAGCAGAGGGAACACAGTGTTAAGCGGCCCTTTCCTTGCGATCGCCGATTGCGATAAGGTTGCGGACCCGAGGAGAATATCAACTGCAGTTTATATAATATAGCGTACAGCAAGGGAATCGACCATCGGCAATCGACTGTGTTATGTGCGAACCTCCGAAAGCGAAGATTGCGATAAAAGGATGACGTGGCATAGGAAGCTAAAGCGAATGGAGAAGGGAAGCCAGAAGGTCGAGCGAGTGTTGAGGAAGCCGAAGCTCAAGCGAGCGAGAAGGAAGCCAAAGAACCAGCGAGCAAGCGGAAACGAATGGACAAAGGCATGAGAATGTATAAAAACAAAATACAAAAAATAGAGAACGTGAGGTGTGGTTGTTGTGTTGAATACCCTGAGTATGAGATAGTGGAGGTAGTAGAGGCAAAAGGGGTAGCAGAAGCAGTGGAAGATGAATAGAGTGCAGCAACATACCAATGTATACCAAAGTTGGGTTGGAGCTTCAAAATTGAACAAGACTGAAGTCATTGGGGGTAGGTGCTCCTAAGTGCAGAACCACTGCAAAACAGAGTTGGTGCTCTGGAGGTTGGAGCCACACTGAAGTCCAAGTTGGAGCTTGGCAACTAATTCACAATCAGATTTATACTTATATTGTATTTATTTCATTGCACTGTCTTGAGCTTTAATAAAAGCATTTATTCCGATTATTGATCTTTGTGTTCTGTGTATACATATACATATCTACATATGCTTTTGGCAATCACTAGAACAAAAAATAATAAATACTGATTCACCCCCCCCCCCCCTCTCAGTATTTCCAACATGATCAATCATCCAATTAACCCTTAGATCCATATTAGTATGCCCAAATCATTAGGTTAAAGCACAAGATTACAAAATGGTTAAAATATATGCCGATAAATGACCCGCCTTTCAACAAGAAGGAATCTTAAATGGAAAAAAGAGACATTTGACCAAAGCAAGAAGTGGAGGATCGTGACATCATGTCATGTGTTGGTCATATAAGGTTGTTGGTTGGCTATCCAAGGGGAAGAAAAGTTTTCACCTATGGGTTACCAACATTTTGGTGGGTAACAGGGCTTCCTATATTCCTAAAGGTATGTGGAAGTGAGATTTCACATAAAAGTACTTTCAAATGCAATACTACTCAAAGGAACACCAAAAGGGGTTAAAGGGTTTCCAACATGGTGTTCACTTGTATGTCCTACATGTATTGTTACCCTATTGTAGTTCTACATGTTGAATGGCAGATGACTCGTGCAAAGTCGATTTTGAGAATGTAAAATTATCACAACTTCTACTATATTTTGTAGGTTGCCTATTATGCCCCTAGCTATAAAATGCTACGCCATCTTTGTGTCTACTAGAAATAGTTTAATTGAAATCTGTTATCTCTATCAACATATATCCAATCTACAAAATTCACAATCGTCATTAAAATAATCGTAAAAAATTGTTGATTTTAAATTAAACATAACTTTGTTGCCTGGAGTCTGGTTTGGACTATTTTTTTAAAATGGGTATTTTTCAACAGTAATCTAGTAACCTAGAACCTAGAATGAATTTTTCGAATTTTGCACAAAAAGTTCAACAAAATGACTAAATATTGTAGTTCTCTTTTTTCATAAAATAGCAAAAAAAGAGAATATATATATTATTTTGTGCCCAATTAATTCCCCCATTTCATGCACAAGAAAAAGCTATGAAACCACTCTGTAGTGTAATTGACACAAAATATATTGAATACCCAACAACACAAGAAAATAGAGATAAAACCTAAGAAAGATCACTTTGCAAATAAAAAATAGCGAATTACAGTCGCTTGTCCCTTCAAGGCGACAACCTCCAAAATTAATGCTCCAAATACAACAACAAATCTTGAACAAAGCATTACATAACCTTATATTCTATATATAGTTATTCATAGAAAATATCAACTACTTATGGGCCCCTTATAATGTGTATCAAACAATTATTTTGGGTCTTGGGTCTTATTAATAAAAGGGATCATTTTAAAACAATGAATGGAAACTAATTAACTATTTAACAAGGCTTATTTTAAGGAAAGTGGCCTGATACATTAATAAAGTATTTAAGTAAATGGTTCAAACCAAGATCCTAACAATTTAAATGTGGCATGTTTTTCTTATCCTAAAGAAAATGGAGTGGGGACTACAACAAATATGTAGAAACTTTTAGGTACCATCCATAAAGCACAATTTTCAATGAAATACTAAGATCGACATACTCTAAACATATATTAATTTATTTTTTGAAAAGTGTCCAACGTTTCAAGGGTCATTCTTTTGTTGTCCAAATTTTCTCTAATGTTGGCTAAGATCTTAACACTATAGAGCTACCCTACATTTGTACTCACAAAGGGTGAACAATTCAATATAATCCCTAGATCTATATTCTTGGCACATTGATAGATAATGAAGCAGGGAAAGAGGCTTGCATACTTTTACCCTTGAACGTTGATGTAGATCCTAACTAATGTAGTTGCTTGGAATCTCGCTCAAGCGCTTAGAAACCTTGTCCTTGCTACCTGCACTTGCATCCTACACACATCACAAACAAAGAACTCGGATCTCCTACCAAGCATAAAATATATATTTGATCTAATGTTAGAATTTACAAGTAAATCCAAATGCAACCAATTGAACACGAAAATTGGGGGAAATATATTGAAATTCACCTTTATGAATATGGAATTCTTATAGTGCTATACCTTGGATGTAAACATCCCCTTTTGGATTCTTGATCTTGACCCCTCCTTGGTTGATAGTCCAAAGTTAGGATCATTTGAACATGCATAGAGATCACCTTAATGGATATAAAATTCTTATAGTGCTATACCTTGGATGTAAACATCCCCTTCTGGATTCTTCATCTTGACCCCTCCATAGTTGATATTCCAAGGTTAGGATCTTTTGAACATGCAAAAAGATCGCCCCCGAGAATTCCACCAACATTTACCTACAACTCATACATATGCCCCCTTATCTCCCCTAGAGTGTCTTCATTGTATATGTTTTTCATATATTTGAGAAGATGTATTTGGACACTTAGAAGTTAGGATAAGGTCTTAATTATTAGACCCTTTACAAGCCATCACATCCTCATTCAATTTATCTTCAAAATCACATTTCTACAAGGTGGACTCTTTCATCACTCCCTTTGTAAAGACATAAGTGACGGGGACAGCTTCATCATTACTTCAACACTACATCAAAGTAATGCATCACTGTTTTCCAACACTATCGGAGTGATAGAGCACTAAAATATGCATTTCCATAGCGTGATAATAGATTCCCCCAATGCATGAGGTTAGACAAGAAATGTATGGTCGAAATACAGTACAATATGGTTAATCTTGGCAATTGGTGCAAGGAAGGGGCCATGATCAAAGAAACCAATTAAGACTTGCAAGACATCCAAGTATGATTCTCGAGGTACGTATTACCCATGCTCAATATAGAAGATAATTGAACATGGTCGCCAACACAATATGCTAGGAATACATGACATGAAATACTAGTACATGGCCACAAAGGAACACATTATGGACCATGTTATTAAGAAAGAGACCATAACCGCCAACAAATATAATGTGAATCTATATCATAGAATATATCAAGAGGACACCATACACAACGGAGGAGTTTCTTCGAGTGTTCCTCGAAGTACATAACATGGTACAATACTCCATCACAACGTGGAAGGGGGACCATATATGAGTGAGTTGTTGCCAACCCTAAGGTTTTCATCCCAACCCGATGGTATGATTCTAGATCATGTGAATAGATGCACTAATGATGAGCATAGTCGAAATAACTTGATTAGCAATCATTGGGGTATATAGTTAACAAATATAAACTGACCCACCAATGATGGAATGGACCGTAAGGTACCTAGCACAATCCATTGAGTGTAAATAAATAAGCTGATGTCAAACACTTGTCAACTCAAACGATTAGGGATCAATGATGCAAACCAATTGTCATTCACGAGAAAACCTACCATTAAGGATTCCAAGCTCCAGGGTACTAATACTTTCTAGATCTTGCTCCTAGATAATGAGTTGATGTCAAACACATGAAATCCATTTAAAAAGAGTCTTGATGTATCCCCCGTAAATTGACATGAAACAACCAAGAGATGATGTGAATAAATGAAGTCCCCATGTAAAATTGAAATAGGTATGGCTAACAAAAAATCTCAATAAGATTGCAAGTGGTCAACTGAGGCTTAGACTTTCCTTGAACATATTTGGCATGACACAATAATAACTTGGCAGCATTCAATGATAAGCACTATGTGATATGACTAGCCAAAGAAGCATATGACTCATGTATGGTACGAATCCTAAGAAAACTATAATCCAGTTGTAGGATGACACAAACAAGTACCATGCTCAAAGGTGATGCAACTAGAGTTTCCATTTCTTCATATAGACTCCAATAGATTCCCCCCTTTTTTCTTTTTCTTTTTTGGGTACCTCTTTCATAAATTAGCGAGCATGAAAAAGAGGCCTAGTAATCTCGATAGTGTATTTTATGTTAGTTTTAACGAGCTCGAAAAAGTGATAAAGTATACATGGTATAGCATCTTCTTCATGGTTTAACAAGTTCGAAGAAGTGGTGATAACATGCAGTGTATGACTTTTATTTTCTTTAACAAGCATGAAAAATCTAGAAAATGTCAACTTGTCATCTTTCATTTTCGAACGAGTATAATAACTCAAAGGAAGCTCATCTTAAAGAAACGAGTGGTATAAATGGGTCGCATCTAGTTTCAGCATGGTGGAGCCGCGCTACATATAATGAAGCAAGTAGTTTCCCCAAGAAACATTAGTCGCGAAGTGAAAGCAAATGTTGTTGCAAATGGAAATAAGTCAAATATAACTGCCATGACATTAGGAAAAGCGAGGCCAAGTAGTAGCATAACAGCATGCACAAGCATTAGCAATAGTAATGCTGATTGCAAAGTAACAAAAAGATTTTCAAGATCCTCCCCCTGATATGGCCAAAATCTTGAAGAATAGAATGATGGGGGTCAAATCATGTCATGGTGTGTCCATAAGAGGACTCCTTAGCCTACAAAAGGTTGTAGCATGGACACCCAAATAGTAGGAGTTGTGATTCTAAGGCGTCTATAAAGCTACAACATACAAATAGAGAAAGGCTAATGTCGCCACCTAACAAGATCAAACCTAAGGCACAATGAAAATAGCACATATAGTCGATAATGTAAAGAGATACAAAATAAATATGATGAGAGCTTTGGATATCATGTAATCTATGTTTAGTTCAACATAGCTAAAGGAATAATGTATGTAATATCTTGGTCTCACCATGGGTGTGCCAATGACGAACTAAGGGGCAACAAATGTCTCTTTGGCAATAAATGTATCTTGGACCCATAGCCATCAAAGACTAGATCTAATCCCAACATAACAGAGATCAAAATTCTCCTATCTTCTAAAAAACCACTATTGTTACTTTCACCTTAATTGGGAATTGCCTAATTTGGAGGGTAGGAAAGGGGAACAATGTCCAACTTGACCTTGACCCCTAAATTTGAAGCAGAGATGAGCATAAATTGCCCATCCCCCTCAAACATCAACTTAAATCAAGACCTCTGCACTTTCTACCATACTCTATGAGCTCAAGTGATAAACCCCAAAAAAACAACAATGGTATCCTAAAGAGATTAGGACCCCCCAATGACAAATGTCAAGATCTAGAAGTCATATGCAGATTGTCTTAAAAAGTGCAATGCCTTCATTAATGGACAAGAGGATCAAGTCCTTTGGAATGCAAACCCTCGAAAGAAAATCAGCCACGACTCAAAAATAGATTTTTAGCCATTCAATACTTCTACCAACCACCACATTAGTGCTAGAAAAAACTCAAAAAAAAACAATTGCCTTACGAAAGCCAAAATTCTTACATCACTTTTGCTAAACAAAAGAGCCTTAACTTAAGATCTACGCCAAAAAGGAAGCTATGATGCACCAATTGAGCCTAAACCTTAAATGAGTTATTACAAAGGGAAATCCCAAATGACCCTGCAAGATTCAACTAATGTGAATCAAACTTGAAAACAAGCAATTCATCTCATGTCCCTTCAAAATCATCTCATATCCCTTCAAAAGGGTCTACAATCAAATTATAGGACAAGGGAACTCACTTGAACTAGCTTCCAGGAATAGATATAAACACAAGGAAACAAAATATATAAAGCCTTGCATCTTGCACAAACAAAAGGGGAATGGTTAGCAAGAACCACAAAGAATTTTGAAAATAGGGAAACTTTGCCTTTCAAAAGCACTCCACAAAGTCTAAATAGTTGAAATGCCTTTCCCCCATTCTCCTTAGACCCTCATTGTGCTTATAGCTCTCGTATAAACATTGAAGCTCAAATTCATTTAGGCATTTTTAGATGGAAAGCCCCACAGCACTCCACCCAAGGAAATAACAAAGGGAATAATCCACTTCTCACAAAATCCAATACCAATAATTCTCCAAACAACCATAGTGAACTCCTAACCATTGGATTGGTTTAAATCCTTGCTCTTGAAAAAAAGAATTCCTCTAATACAATTGCTTGGGAACTCCCTCCTTGTGATTAAATGGATATGAAGTGATTATGAGCTTCACCCTATGTTCCATGAAATCATGCAATTGCAATCTTCATTCTCTGACATCACTTTTTCTCAGGTATGTCGACAAATACATAGAAGTTAATACAATATCCAAGTATTGCATAACGCTGCAAGATGGTACATAGTAGATCAAAGAGTGCCAATAGAGGGAATTTTCTTCTAATTTGCAACCATCATGTCATTAGGACTCTCATTGAAACCAAGCTAAGTTATGTGAAGGATTTCATACTGTTTGAATGCTTGAATGCTATAAGAAGAAAATCATAAAGATTAGACCAAACTATGTTTGTGTTATGTAACATTTTGTCATTATTGCTCTTTGTTTATCACTATAATTTGTCATTAGGACTCTCATTGAAACCATGCTAAGTTATGTGAAGGATTTCATACTGTTTGAATGCTTGAATGCTATAAGAAGAAAATCATAAAGATTAGACCAAACTATGTTTATGTTATGCAACATTGTGTCATTATTGCTCTTTGTTTATCACTGTAATTTGTCGCTACTAGGTCACCTTAGTAGCCCCCAATTCCATAATAGTATATTTTGTTTATTGGTTTTTCAATATGTTGATATTGCAGTCAACATGTCCTATATGGTCTTCAAACCTTTCGAACTATTCAAATAGGCCCCACAAGCAATCCCTCACTCAGAGATCCAAACTTGTATATTCTTTATTTGGAAAATACATATATTTACTATAGGGGAATATATATATATTATATATATATATGAGACAAATTTTACAAATTTACCACTAAATTTATTCCAAGTTATTTAGTAAAAGTAGAACATACCCTAGCAATGTTTTACAAATTTAACCCTAACTTTAGGGCAAGTTATCTGATCAAAATAGAACATACCCTAGCAATGTTTTGTGATAGAGTTAAACATAATTTGTGTTTAAGTCAAGAATCTCAAGAAATCCAACATAAAGTTGCATTCCCTTGTTTATTTTATAATTGTTATTAAGTATTAACCACCTTCATGTAGTTTTATATTTTCACTTTGTTGAATATTTAAATATCTTGCATTGAAAATAAGACTAATATATCTTTCAATGAAGTTATAATTTTTATATACATCACACTTACTATCTTAATGTGATCATTATTAAAAGAGTAGTGTGTTACAAGTTAAGAGAAATGTGTTTATTGTTAATGGCTAAGGTTATTAAAGTCAAATGTGACCAACTATGGTATATATGAAAGATTTAGTCATTTTTTAGAATTTTATTCTAGAGCTCAAAATGAATTGCAAGAAGCTTTTCCCCATCTCCATGATCTATTTTAGAGGACTCTTCCCCATATCTCTACAATTTTCATCAACTGAAGCATTGGGAATGCCAATCTTTTCACAGATATCATGAAATTGAGATCTAATGACAATACATGCATAACATTCTATAAACTCTTTCATCAAACAACACCTTCAAAATTGTCTGATGTCCTACCACACCACACAAGTTTCAATTAGGAATGCCAATATTTTAACATATATCATGAAATTTAGATCTAATGACAACATATGCATAACATTCTATAAACTTTTTCATCAAACAACACTTCCAAAATTGTCTAATGTCGTACAAGTCACGGGAGAATTCACTCTTATTTTAGCAATGCTAGCAATGTTGATTGTATTCTTTATACTAGTTGTAATACAAAAAATACTTTCGATATCTAAATTAAAGTTGATGCCTTTATAATATCTAATTTTTTCTATCCTCTATCTCCATATCAATCCACATCACACCACACTTTCTACCTCGGTTACATGTAATAGGTTATGGTAAAAAAAATCCTATAAAGTCACTCCTTCCCGCTATCCTCACATAATTTACCAAAGTCATGACACCTTTACTACAACACCTACGTCCTTCACAACAGTTTGCGGCCTCGTCTTTCTAGTTGTCTTGTGCTTTTACAGTAAGTACCTGGTCATAGCTATATTTTGAATGGAATACAACCCACTTCAACACGTACATATAAATTATAGAACTTTTTTTAAATGGTTTGATCTTTCTTTAAATGGTATTATATGGAGACACTATCGATAACAAGAATGAGTTCATAGCCTAAAATAGTTTAGGGGTGTCATAAAATGACGAATAACTTTAATAATTTAAGTCATCGCCACCAAATCTAAAGAAAATACCCCCCAAAATCTAAAGAGATAGTATTCAAAAGGTTGCCCCTCCAATGGGAACCCCAAAAGAGAGGATTAAATAACAATTTTAATAACAAATTGACGATTGACGGCACTGCATTTTAGTCAATAACAAACATAATATCAATAAGAAGCAATAGCTAAGTGAAAATCAATTGATAGGGGACAATGATGAGGAGTGACTCAGCTTAACTTGAAAAAATTAAAACTTCTCAGATTACACACTAACAACGTATATACCGATGAATACTGTATGTGAATTCCCTCTTATTAGACTTGATCAACACATAATTGTCCCCTTGAAAATATTAATTCATGTGAAAACAATGAAATAAGTTTTTATGTGCATGGAATATAGTTGAAAACCAATGTTGAAGTAATCCAATCCAAAATTTTCACAAGTTATCAAAACATTCCTACTCTCTATAGCACCAAATGTAAATACATGTCATATTTCAATGCACGGTAAACACAAATTAAAAGGCAATATCATAAAATGCATGGTCCACCTAACTGTTAAAAAAACTAGTGATTTTCAACTTGTGAGATACAAATCCTACTCAATTTATCATGAATGCATTTGAAATTATTAAGCCACTCAAAAATAATCTAAAAGCAACTACTCATTTGAAAAAATATACTACAGTACACCACCGCCAGTCATGCCATCATGATATTGTAAGTCGATAGCTTAAAACAATACTTCAAAGGTCATTACCACTAACAAAATGCCGGGATCTCTATTATGCTCTTCACTAAAATAATATGAGATGTTAGTTAAAACAAATTCTATCCTTGCAGAATATTGCATAATATCTTGATGTTAGATTTGGCTCATCTATATAAAAGTTAATAAAAGATGAATTCGGAAACGATAATAATTCATAATTGTTAATCTTTTCTCAATTTTGAATTCATCTTTTAAATTGAATTTCTACATCTAATGATAAAACGCAATGACATGGATGACTTGAAAATCATTAATATTATCTTCTACTATATTATTACATTGTTTGTTATGTTACAAGTAATCATGTATGGTACTATTATATTGTCATGTATAAGATTTCAATGATTTACATTTCAGTCTTATACATTTTAATTTTAAATTTTTAGTATTTCAAGTCCCCTATGTCAAAGACCCTAACATCCCGTATGATCTTCCCTGGACTATGGGGTGTGGTCTCACGCGTCCCTTAATACCGCATCCCAACGTCCCAAACACTTAGTGGAACGTTGCTATATCTCTTTTTTTAATAATGTGATTAATAAAGATCGTATTAAGATCTTATCACTATTATATCATGATAATATACTTTGCTGTATGAAAGAAATAAATCGTCGAGTCATGAGGTGATTATAGAGTCTTGCTAGGAAACCTAGTTACTCACGTGATTATAAAGTCTTGTTAGGAAACCATCGTTTTTTTCCTAATCGCTGTCTATGAGAACCTCTGACAGGCAAGAGACCCTATCCAAAAACTAACCCACCCATATAAAAGTACTACTAACAAATAGAAATACTACTAGAAATGCTCAGGCGTTGCCGGATAATGTGCCACAACACTTGGACGATATGTATCTCATTCAAAAAATGGAAACTCGTGTGTCTTAAACCTATACACACTGAGATCTGAAACTCAATGAAAGGAACCTGAATGACTATAACTAAAAAAATAGATAAAAATCAAACCAAAAAAAATACAGGTATCTGTGATAGCATATTTTCCACTTGGAAAGTAAATTCCATGAAATAGCAGGAACATCTAAAAGGAAAAACATGGTAACGATCAGATTGATAAAACAGCCTTCCGTACATAGTCAACTAACGGGGCTAGGCTAGGTTCCAAAAACAATACATCTAAAGAAGCAATACAGCTAAATGCTAGGCTCCAAAAGCAACGTATCTAAGCAAGCAACCTACATGGGCAGATTTATGCAAGGGACCTTGCAAAAAGTGATAAGAAACCACCATACCAAGGTGTGCCTTGAAAGAGTTTATATCCTATTTCTCAAATTAGCATTCCATATTTTAGTGGAACAGGTTACTAACATTTGTAACAAGAGTACCATTTAGAAAAGGGAAATTCACATTCGGTGAAAGTTGTGCTGCTAAACAAGCGATGCACATCAGTGTCTATAACGCACTGTAGAGTATCTTCAGAAAATAATACCTGAATGAAAACAACGGTATAGTTTCTTCCAGTAACCTGCAGTAAGTCTTGCTTAAAGAATTATTGTTACAATCTAATCGGTGTTAATGGATTAGAGGTTTTGGATGCTGTGGTATCACATGTATTGTGTTGGAAACAATGAACTTATTTGATAATAAAAATGTTAGACATATGGCTCCAAACAGTTTGCTGGTTTCCCTGTTTGAGTTTACTGGGTAAATCTTGTGTAAGAATCTGTGTATGCATTGCATTACTGCTTATGATTTAAACGTCACCTCATGTTCTCCCAATGGAGGTTCCAGGAGCTTCAGACTCAGTCCAGTGGTCTTTTGTTGAGTTAAATATCTGGTATTTCTGTTTATCAACCTCCTAAGGTGAAACGCAGCTATAGGCAAAAGTAGGCAGACTAATGGACATTTATGGAATCCTGATAGAGCAAATCGGCAAGTCAACTATGACCCTTTAACCAGTGATACGACAAGCAAAAGAATACTCGTCTAGCATGAAGGTTATCAAGCACCTTGCTGATTGCCTCAGCTTTGTTGTTCCATGTAAGCTTGACCCAAAAGCTCTCCTATTCCAGCCAGTAGGTGGGTGAGTTTGAGGAAATTTCTGCTGTGAGAGTTGAAGTTTGCCAAGGTAAATTCATAACTTCAGATTAGGTGTGGCAGTCGCAAAAGATTTCCCATACCTTGCAGGACAATTGTTCCCCGGAAGTCATTCAGTGAACTACAATGGGTGGTATCCAGATAAGAGTAGATCTCTTCAAGTTAGCTTTTATTTTCAGTTGTATTCATTCTATGAAAATGATGAATACTTCAGGAAGTCTATAATGTATTTGTCAAAATTCCTGTGATTCTGTAATATGAATGTTGCTTGAAATCTACAATAAATGTTGGAAGAAGAGTGCCCCTTATATCTGCTATAAAAATTCATAGCTAGAATTATGCTGCTATAAAGATCAAATTAAAACATTATACATTAACTTAGCAGTAAGGAAAACAAGCTACATGCAGTTGCACGTTTATATAACAATGCCGTCATTTTCCCAGAACATTTCTTCCTACTTTTCAAATCTTCAAATGTGCAAGGAAGATCATATCTGGGCACAGCCCTTGAAATTGTATGATATGCATCATGCTTATAACAATAGTATTATCATGCATCACCCACTCCTGTTTACTTCAAGGGTGATGCAACATGTAACTGATTGTATCTCATCTGTACATGTTTTAATGCAGTACATGGTTCTTCCCCTAAGTAACATGGTTTGGGTTCGAGTTCGGGTTCAGCAATGATTAGATTTTGTTCGAGTTCAATTTTTTTGGTGAGATTCAGATGAGGTTCCCCATTAGGTTCGTTATTATATATATATATAAACTTTAAAATGAAATATAGTGTAAAATAGAGAGAAATCAACATCAATAAACATAAAAAAAAATGTCATCATGGACATGGAAACTGCTAAGGCAGATTACATGCTTGAGTTATGTTATGAGGTCATGAGATTGAGCTATGGAATTGGTCAATGGCCATGAGACTCGATGAGGTTTGTCGAACCTGATATTTTTTTAGGTTCGCCAAATTTCAAACCTAAAGGTTGAAGTTTGATGATCATTGTAACATGTATGTTCTCCCTGTCATCTCAACTCAGTCTAATCATTAAATGTATTGATAAGGAATACCGCATGCTTACCTATGAAAGTGGCATACCTCAACTGTCGAAAGGAGAAAATAAAGAAAGCTATCCATCTTCTAACCTGTCTTCGCAGACTCCAATGTAAAAACTTTACTGCATAGATGGCAGATGCAATACTTAAGAAGAAAACTCAAGAAGCATTGCCATTGTCACAGCACAAGATGTGCACACTAAAGGGCAGTAATGGAAACTTAGCAAGCCCTGTGGAAAGGGAATGATAAAAGAAAGCTAAGTTCATACAATCTCAGTCATCTGATTAGGTAGGCAAGGAGCACTTTACAGGTTGTTAAAAGAAGGTTCCCAGCAATCCAACATCCAGGGAAGACAGGTTGCAAGAGATAGTATTACGTACAGACACATAATTATTACTATAGTAATAACACGTCTTGACCATTTCATAATGCTCCTTCCATACATGATTTTTATCACCACAGACTAAGCAGAATGTTTAGCTGTCTTTTGAAAGTATTTTCTATTTCTCCAGGAAAGTTTTACAGAAGGGGGGTAAATTTCTGTACGTGCCAATCACTAATTTTGTTAAAGCGAAGGTTCATATGAAAGTCGGATAAGACTCTAGGACTTTGACATTTAAAACTATATTTTGATCAAGAGGTGGCAGGGTATTTTAAGTTTTAACATAAGCACCAAAGCTGCAATGTAAGATTTAACCGAAGCATTCAACACAAAAGCAGGACTTCCAGTCTATCAGATTCAGTACACTGTTACTATACTTTACCCGGTGAATGTAATTACCTTATCGACATTCTTGGAATTTCATGAATACTATAGGCACAGTGCACAACATATTCTATACACACACCAAAATTTATCCAATGGAGATGGATGCAAAAAGAATAGAATGTGTCAAATAATGTTTCTCCAGAGTCCAGACAAGTCCATGACATATGTACAGGAACAGAGAATCCTATCAGAATATGGGTAGGATTGGTTCACAAAATGTATGAAACCCATCTAGTTGTCTACCATTTTAAAGTTTTCTTTCCTACTGTGGCTTCTAGCACCAGTAATTCAGCTGTGTGATTGGAAGTACGTTTTTCTTTCCAAATTCAATGCTAAAGTTTTGTTTTTGTAATTTTTTGAACTTGTTAAAATATTTGTTTCTTATGGAGGCAATTTTGATATACAAGGAGAGTTTCTACTAACAACCATGAACGTAAGCCCACCACACACTATGCGGTAGCAGCACATACTTACCTTTAGACAGAAGCATCAGGTAGCATTGTCTGATTTAACATAAGCACTCAGACACAAAAGCAGGACTTCCGACATGTCATGATCAGTACAAAGACTATCCTTGCATATCTGTACATCAATCTCCTTATGTGTCCACATGAAAAATCTCATGAAAATATAGGCACAGGATAGAACCTATAATATTCCTAAACATCAACTAATCCAAAACAGATGAATAAAGAGAGGTCCCTAACAGGGAGGCCAGCTAATAATCTGAAATTGTTCCCAACAATCCAGTCATTGTCAAGACCCTTATAAATATGTTACACCCAATGATAACGCGGGCAGTACTCTAGTTTTCACAAAAGATTAAAGTTCCGGGCACTTAATGCCTATGAGGATAAAAACCTAGATTAAATATAGAGCATTATATATAATGAGGATACAAACAGAAGCTTGATCTGTTGAAAGGGTATATTTCTACAAATGTTGGAGTTGGAATAGCAAAATAAAGAGGACTTCTCTATAACAACTACGTGAGCAACAATGAAAAAGCTGCAACCTTCATAGGTACAAAAGCTTAAAAGTTGCAAGGTGAAAAAAAACAAGAACATTACCTATGCCAAGATATATCTCATTCAAAATTGATAGGATTGAAAAGCTTTCAAAAATAATCTCTTCGGATATTGGTGCAATAAGTGTGTTATTAGTGGAAAATGTGCAAGAATCAGCAGTTGAAGTTATCATGAGGAGACCTGTTACTTCGAAGGCAGAACTTGGCCCCAAAGGAATACTATAAGCTTCTCCTCCAATCATGTGAAGACACCAACTGCAACCATTCTTGCCTGAGCAGCAGCTCCCTTCAACGCCAACCTTACATGATCTACGACAAATACGTATTCAAACAAACAAACATCACTCATACAGGAGAAAAGTCATCCCACCATCTTCTGAATAAAAACTGATTTGTCACAAGGCATCTATGACATCCAATTTATGATGCCAAAATTTCTAGGTTCATATTCCGTCACCGATAAATAAGAGAAACATAACTGGGATCCTACCATGTCATTATTGTTGAATTAAAGAAGACCATAGGATTTGAGAAGTAGCCTTTCGTAGTGGACATTTATTTTCGTATTTGAAAATTCCATTTTTCATTTTTAAACTTGTCCAAAAATTAAATAAAAGGTCAAGTGTCCTTAATGTGTTATTCAGTTAATAATAACTTGACCCTAAGTTTAAATGAACAGGAGCAATAAATTTCTCCAGGACGGTGACAGTATAATTTACAATTGACATGATAGTGGTTTTGGGTGATTTGGGAACGACCTTTTTCTCATCCAGAAATGACTGGAAAATGGATTCCAATTATAATTTAATATTTTGGCCAATTAGAAATACTTGAGAGAGAAAAAAAGCGAAGCCCCATCCAATTTGTACATTGAATAAAAATGGACAAGAACTGTTTTTACTGGTGCACACACGCACCAGGCTTCAACTTGTTGCACTAATTCTAAATCCTATATGTTCAAACTTCTAAAGTCACTCACACAACCCCATAAGAATCTGTTTCAACAAGGAAAACCTCAGAATCTAATTAAATTGTGTTTCTTACAAAATTGGCACATAAAAACAATTTAGCCGATCTTTTTTCTCTATGTACTATTATTCAAGAGTTATGCATGATTGTGGTGCTTGATATTCAGTAACATGAGATTTATCTTAGCAGATCTGGTCAAAACATCATCAGTGTAATCACCTTGTATAATGCTAGCATAGTTTGCATGTCAAAGGGATACAACATCATCAGTAGTAGGCCTAAGAGAACACATGCCTTGTAAGCATGAACAGATGCACAAAGATTAAGCCCCGGTTGCTACATGCCAATGTCTCTAGATTGTCAAGCATCATGACTACAGTACCAACACCGATAAGGAGACAGTCTCGTTACCAATCAAATGGTAAAATTAAGAAGTAAATATCTTATCCAAAACATCTGTGTAAATTAGAAAGGCATCATGTCCTGGCATCTCTAGAAGACTACTACAATAGTGATGTAAATTTCTGACATTGTTCTTCACCATCACAATACGTTCTAGTGTCATCTAAATTTTATTTTAGTTAAACAGTATCACCCTGGGTCAAGTCTGGCCTATTAGAACAAAATCTTAAGAGATACTACATAGTTGCAACGCAATGTTTGTCACTTTCAGTTTTCATTGTAATCCTGCTACTTGATGATATTGCAGTTCTATCCACCACTCTAGAGCGGGTGCTGAGTGAAATAAACTTTGTAACATCTGCCACGACAAGAAAAGATCTAAAATAAGCCTTGGCTTTCAAAATTGCTCCACCTAATTTCAGGAAACAATAAATCCAAAATACCAAATACATTTTATCAATTTGCTAAATACCACGAGATCCACTTCTCATTTTCACTTTTGTCAAGGGTATTTGTCTCTCTCAATCTCCGGGAAGTGTATCCTTCACAATCTATTTTAGGGAATCAAATTCATAAGATCTTTTGTGCTGCTCTTGACCATATTCTCCTGCTAGATTTGTGGCTCATGATCTGTCCCTTTCTTACACAAAAAGTCTCACATGGAAACATACCAAACTGTCATGCCTGCAAAATAGTAGTGCACTGTCCAAACTGAGCTGGATGCATGTTGCATGGCCCATAAAATTACTGAGAGAGACAAACCTACTTGACCATATGTTCAATGTAACAAACAAAATTCGTATCCGCAGCAGAACATTCAAAATATCTATAATATCATCCATCATAGGATGAGTAATCTTAATATAAGGCCGCTTATGTACCTATCCAGGAGCCCTTTCATGAACAGCCTGTCCTTTAAGACATGTCTCTTCAGTAACTAACTATTAATTAATCATTATTATTATTATTATTATTATTTTTATTAAATTTATATCTTATATTCTAACATTGCCTTCCTCTTCACAAAAGCTTTGTCCTCAAAAGTTAATGCTAACAGAGCATGTTATCTATTGTTTTGTCTTGTAATCTATATGTATCTTCCAAAGTTCTTCGAGTTTTCATCGTCGATGATACACAAGATGATAGGATCTTGCAAGTGATAAACAAAATTGTTGAACTGAGAAGGGATCTGACCATCCTAAATATCTCCTAAAATGAAGAACTCTTATGTCTTAGAAATCACAAGAACTGCTTACCAACATCCAAATCATAGGAGCAGACATCTTAATCAGTCTGCATATCTTTACCACTCAGCACAGAAACAACAGACTTATGTTCCAAAGAATATTAATGTTTGCACAATATATTCTTATGATAACAATATGTCCCAGATATCAAATAATTGTTCCACAGAGGTTTGATTCAGGATCGTTAGATACCTTCTCAATTTGATAATTTTGTTTATCAATCAGAGAATCCTATCGTGTTGTATCATCAAAGATGATAACTCGAAGAATTCTGAAAGATGTGAAGTGCGTACAAGACAAAGAAACAGAAGACGCGCCTTATCATAATAATAATTAGTTACTGAAGAGGCATGTCTAAAAGGACATAACCATTCATGAAGCGGTTTCTGCCTAGGTATACAAGGGAACCCTCTTTTGTAACCATATATCATATCTCTTGTACTCAAACATTTATATAAATAATACTTTTTTGTTGCATTCAATATAGAGGTTGTCAAGCCTAAACTTGTCATTTTACCCAAAAACTATGTTCAGATGTAGTGATGTCCTTTTCTTCATCAACCCACAGGTATCTTTGATAATGGGCTGCCCCACAAAATTCTCTCTATACTCTTGCTACCTTCTGTGACTCAGGAATAACAGTTAACATCCAAGTATACTTCAGACTAAATGTCCTAAAGGAAAATGGTCACACCAGAATATTCTCAATATCTCTCTCTGAATGGAACAGCTATAATCCCTAGCCATCTATAAGATCATCAATCCCATGACATCATTTCAATGGCATGTCCAACCCATTGTTCAAAATAATTTAAATCCCATCAAACAACTTAATAGCAATATATTTCTAGGTTGAGGAAAGTTTCATCTTCCAATGCCAGGTTTTATTATTAGAAGCCTCGAATCATATTGCCTATTCTCATACTCAAGGCAACTGCTTTATTACAATGTTGGAAAGAGGAATAATTCTCTATCTTCTCTGATTGAGAAAATACTTTGCAGCTAACTGCATGTCCCACCAAGTCCCATCTATTACTGCATCCTTCCAAGCATGAACTTCTACCATTGGATAAAAGCAAGGCATATATTCAAAATACTATTACACAAATATAAAAAGTTCCAAACAAGGTTATTTGCTCCAAATACCATTAAACTTTATTACCCCTCTTCCAGATAACCAACCACACACAAATATAATAGAAGAGACTAGGTTCTTGTTAGTTTGTTGTTCAAAAATGTTCTCCATATCATTTACTTTGGTGACATCATTGCTCATATTTTAGGGATTTCCTAAACTTTTGAAGTTTCTAGTTTTGGACACGTGATTATTTATCAGATTGGATTTGCATTGGTAGAAGTGAGCTTGCCACATCTAGAGATAATCTCTCGAGATCTCTTCACACTCTTCATGTATTAGTCCACCCCAGTGTTCCATGGGGATGCGGCCCCCAAGGTAGGGAGTGTGCCCCCTCGCTCCCGCAAAATGGAAACATTTCCACACATCCCCCTTTTGGGGAAATGCGAGTAAACACCGAGGAATTGCAACTCCATTGAATTTTAGATCTCACTCCAAATCCAACAAACTTAACAGTTTTCCAAGACTTCAAGCTTGGGGGGATTGCAACTCCTCTATCATGAGCCAACTAAAAAAAACACCCATCACTCAAACGAAATATTCACTTGACATTTTATGTTTTTTCTATCTTATTTGAATGCTTAGAGGGTCATATTGATAATGAAGATCCCAATATAGGCAATAATTTTGATGGTGTAGGTATTTGTTGTAGCATGATTTTTTTGGATGCTAGAGGTCATATGGAGTTGTTAACATATTTTCAGTTTAGAGATTGTATTTTCGGTTTAGAGATGGATTGCACTCGGTGCTATTTTGGTTATGTGCACCCTTGCATGCTATATAAATAAGTGTGGAAAAAGTACGCAAAAAGTCTGGATTAAATCCCAAAAACCCGATTTTTTCAGCAAAACAATTAAATCGACCGACTTTTTGCAGACTTTTTCACTGCCGAAAAAATCGTGATTTAATCAAATTAATCCCGATTTTATCAGGTTGACCAAAAAAGTCGGCCATCTTGAAAGTTGAGACTCAAACAAGACTCAAGATTCAGGTGTTGATTCACTATTTTGATATGTGATGTAGCACTAGACAAATCTAGGAAGTTTCAATTTTTAGCAATTTATTTTTAGCAACTAGTACACTTTGGAAATTTTTTGTGAGTAGTCGAGTTGGCAATATTTGACAACCCAGTTCTGAGATTTCTCTGTTGTGCAAGATTCATAGGATTTCAAGAGAAGACTATTTTTACCAATGTAATTTTTGTTGGGGTTGTTAGATATATGGAGCCCCAATAAGGCATTCAACATTAATGTCAAATTTTTAGGGTATTTCGAGCAATTTAACTCTTAGGGACCAATTGTGTTTTGGCATGGTCCATCTATTGAGTTCAATGTGCCCACATGGAGATGTTGACCATCTTTGGAGATTGTTGATCCCTATGGAAGCATTCACAATTTCACACCCTTCTTCATGATCCCTTATTTTCTTTAGTTCTACAATTGACTTTGTTTTAAGATAGCCTAGAACCCCACGCCCTTCAAGAGATATCCCTTGTGCCATGTTAGGTTCGCACTTGCTATTTTAAATTGTCAGAGGATGCACCATACTTAGAGAGAGTGGTTGCAATTATCACACCTATTAGTTTTGTAAGACTAGCCTAGCCACTTTTGGAAGACTTTTTATAGACTTATTTTTGAAAGCTGACAACTCTTAAAATCATGCACCTTGGTAGGGAATCTTCCTTAATATATTTAAGTGCCCAGTTGTCTGTAATTAAGAGCCTACCTCTTGTCTTATCTCAAAGGAATTGCATGATCCACTAATTTCATTTATTCGTGGAGTTTAGTCCCTCTTGAGGATACACCCTAACTTGTATAGATTGTGGAGGTTTCTACACCACATGTTTCACTCACTAATGTGCTTTATCCATTGCTTATGCATAGTACCAGTGGTGGTGGATTTGTTTTGTTGGATCGTCACTAGATCCATTTTATTTATCAAACCTAGTTTATAGTTTGGAGTGTTGATATCCAAACTTGTCAAAACTTTGTTCAATCTATAACTTTTAACTATATTCAGATATTCCCTGTGTGCAACCAGCCACCTCTTACAAACCAAATAGAAGGTTAATAAAATATCCAAGAGGATACTTGCAATTAACATGTACAACTCACTTGGATAGAAACTCAAGGTGGGTTATGTCCGAAGATGGTTGTTGGGCTTCATAGCAATGAGGGTTGGACCCATTGTCTTGCGCCATTAAATGCTTGACCATCAAAAGCACATCCTTCAGATCCCCATGAGACATTTCAAATTTGGCTTCCTGAAATCGTGATACCAACTACTAGACTTTCCTATTGATGATTTTCTCCAATGTGATGAAATTCAAATTCATCAATGTCACATGTTCTCCTTGTCATCTGTCTCAAAAAGGCCAGCTTCAACAACTCCAAAAGATGGAGTATCAATTATGGATCTGTTGCAGTTGCAGTTGAAGCAAATCCACTAGTGTGCCAATGACAGGCACAGTTGTACCCAAGGTGGTTGTTAAAGCATTCAAACCTACAATAATAGTTGGAGCTGTGAATCCTCTAGTTATTAGCAAAAACATCTTTCCAGTCAAAGCTGCAACACCAATTATGCCACCACGCTTCCGTTTTGACCATCTACAATCATGTTTTCTTGCATGTGCTTCATGTTGGAAAGTAACTTTAAATCATATAGAACCTATTACCAAGAAAAAAGAAACTCTGATTGTTATACCTTGCAGTTATTTCTCATGTTTTCAATACACCTATCTAAAGGGAGGTAACAAATCCCAAAAGATGTAATAAATTAAGAAATTGTAATCCAAATTTTTCTGGTCAAAGAAAAATCTAAGAAAAGAATTAAGTTGGTCATACAAAAAAAACTAGTGATACCAAAAGCAAATGGAGGATGGGACCTAAAAAGCATCATGATCAAACATAGGAACCCTATGAAACAAATGCATAATGCCATAATTACATGGTAAGCTATGAAATTAACCGATCAAATAGACTCGAATACAATATATCATTATACTAGCATGTCGTCGGTTCAACCAAGATTGAAATATCGAACTAGGTCAACAAAATTGAAATACTTTTGTATGTCCCTTCCTTCCAGGTTATTTTGCACAATAGGGATGTTGTTATGTAAAAAATTAGTTAATTTTAGGTTATTATTTAATTTTAATTTTAATTTAGACGAAAGGGCACGATCATAAGATCGTGCCCTTTCCCAAAGGGTGCCCATGGCGGTATATAAGCCAGGCAACCCATTGTAAACAATCATCTATCTATTTATCATTTTTAATAAGATATTTTATTCATATATATTTTGAGTATCAAAATTTTCCGCTTCATTTGGTATCAGAGCCACGTTTGGCTAATCACCAGGGCTTTGGCTAACAACCTATCATCAACCTTGTTCTTACGTGAAAGGTGAAAGGTAAATATTACCTTTACAGGAGGTTTTAAAAAAACAACCCATGGTATTTTAAAAGTGAAAGATATTTTGATAACATTGGAGAAAAAAGATGTGATCTATATAATTTTAATTGTTCAAATCTAAAGATTGTGATTGTACCAAGAGTCACGTCTCATCCAAATTTTCTGAGAAAAAAAATATT
>APFE030710284.1:0-22666 GCA_000404065.3 Pinus taeda | reverse complement strand
TATGTGTGTGTGTGTGTGTGTGTGTTTTATGGACATTCTGTATTACTCAATAATTATTTTAATGACCAAATGGACAGTCACGTCCCTATGGAAATGTCAATCGTTGACTGTTCAAACCCTTCGTTTTTTTTTTGTTCGCATTATTATCCATGTCCCCTTCAGCATTATCACCGCAATTAAAAGGAACGCCAGAATTTAGCGTCGTCACCACAGGGAGAAGGCAATTGACAGTTCAGCGTATCCGCAGCGTAATTGAACCGCAGAACCTAGCGCAAGGGAGCCGAGAATTTCAGCGTAGGTTCATCGTATCAGCGGAGTCCACGCAATGGAACCAAAAAAAAAATGGCGCAGGTGTCTTGTTGATTTAGCGTGTCACTTCCTTGGTTCTGTTGATGTTTCAGCGTATCACTCAAGGTGAAATACGCACAGCGAGAGCAGTTCAAGCGGGACGTGCGTAGACAAGGCGTCGGTAGTGAATATGGCAGCGGACAGAATAGTGATACGTACAGTGACAACAGTGGATGGATGCATGAACCAGCACAGGCTAGAGGATTCGACCACTCGGATACCAATGAAGCAAAAAACTTCTTGATAAATAGAAATATATATAGAAATATTTTATTAATAAATGAATTGACAGATGATGTTGTTTACAATGGGGTTTCCTGGCTTAAATACTGCCACAGGCACCCTTTGGGAAAGGGCATGATCTTATGATCGTGCCCTTTCGTCTAATTAATCCTAAAATTAAATAATAAATCTAAAATTAAAGACTAACTAATTTTTTACATAACAGACTTATGCTCCCAAATTGGGATATCAAGGCCTTGCCAAGGAAGGTTTAACAGGGCAACCAATTTGGTGGAGAATCATATGGAAGTTAAGGTAAAATATTCATGTGGCTGGCCTTTAACAAGAAAACTCCTTTATTATAGGTTTATACAACAACAACAATAACAAAAGTGAAAAACGAACAAGGATTGTATAGTTCATACCAACAAAAAGAGGAAACTATCAATCACTTGCTTCTGACTTGCTCTTCCCAAATAGGTCTGGAAAGAAGTTTCAAAGGAAGGAGTGTGTTGAAGAAGCCTTCAAGTCCTGGGATATAAACAAGGACACCAAGAAGATGAGAGCTTTGCCACTCAATTTGGCTCACTGGAGGCAAGAATCTTTTCGAAGGACAAGAAGACGCCACCCCCTAAAAGTGCAATTCAATCTATTAGTATTCTAAATGCTTATCCTCAAGTTGAGGAAAAACAAAAAAGACCAAAAAGGAATGAAGAAGTCACCAACACTGATATTCCTTGAGCATAATTTGATGGTGCCTCTCAGAGGAATCCTCCAATAAGAGGATTCAGAGGAATCTTGTATCAATCACAAAATCACAGCATAACTTTCAAAGCTGGTAGTGCAAGAAACCAACAGCTATTGTAAACTGATAGCTCTTGAATTAACCCTCCAATCGGCTAAAGAATACAGTATAATGCTACTTCAAATTTTTGGGGATTCTTCACTATTTATCCAATGGATTTGATGATATACAACAACAGATGACCTCTGTCTCGCCCATTTCTTCGTCTTATATACACAGGGACAGGAGCAAGGCAGCAGATGTACTTTCAAAAGAGACATTGGGGCAAAAGTATGGTACTTGCACCATTTCCATCATTCAGGATGGGCACACAATTCATCTCCCTCATGCACCATGGTTTTGATCTCCTTTCTCCTGACAGTGGACAGATTGCAGATTTGGTTTTTGAAAGATGTAAGAGCCATATTTTTTGAAGACACGGGTCAGAGATTCACCATAGAGGAGCCTTCAAATTGAAAGTTTTAAGGTCATTTCAAATCTCGAAGATCTATAGGACTAGTATACAAAGCTGTTGCTCCAACCTTTGATAATTGGGCAACATAATTATGTATTAAGTTTTGTTTTCTAAGCTTGTTTCCAAGGCTCTAGCTTCATAAGATGTGGCTGTTATGGTAATTATGTTATGATGGAAGCATGCTCAGTTGACTGATGGGAGATGCAAGACAACACTGTTCCTAATAACAAATTATCAAAATCAATATCAGATAAAATCAAGATGCTTCTGAATATTGCAACAAGGATCGAACTAGATTCTAGGTTAATTATGTTTTTAATTTATCTCGTAAACTCCTAGACAAGATGATAGGATCCAGGGACCATTGTTGCAGATATACTATTCCCTCTGGAGAACTATTCATAAACAGGAGGTTTGTAATCAAAACAGGACAGGTTTAATACACTGAACATATAGAATGTAGAGCATGAATGAGCTCATTTTAAACCCCTTGTATAGGCTTGTTTGGTTTTGAAGTAGACACAAGCAATGTTATCAGAACAAAACCAGAACCAGTTGAAAAGTGTATAGCTTTACCATGAATTGTTTCAAAATGGATACGGAAGAACTTGAAATCCCACTCAAAATCGAGCAGAGCAACAGTTTTCAGGATTCTGGGGATTGCCACACTTCCATTGGATTCTGTCATGTATGAGCATATGGAACTAGAGCATTTAATCAAGAGCAGCAAGCCCTCCATGTATCTCAACGTTGGTGGCATTGATTGTTGAACTCCTTTGTCATGACCCTAATAAAAATGTATCCATCACACAAACAAAATCTCAAATTGACATGTTAAGTATTTTTCTATCTTATTTTAGTGAGGATTCCAACATTCAGAATGATGTTGATGACATGTAGGTATTTGTTGCAACATGGTGTTTTGGGACTCGATATATATGAGAAACTTTCGCATAGTGTGTATAATTTTTTGGACTCATATGGATGCACCCACACACACACGCATACAACAGATATATATATATATATAATATATATATATATATATATATATATATCTGTGTGTGTTTTCTTTTCAAAATTTGTATATTTATGTAAATTTGGTTTGTTTTTTTCCAGTTTCCAATTTTTGGGTCAACAAGTTCAATGATCAGTCCAGTTTGATTTTCTATTCGGCGTGGCCATTAATTATTCAGTTTTAGAATCACTGACTTGCAGTGATCCACTGGTACAAATCATGTACAGCATTGGCAACTCAGTTTTGTCCACTGATTATCAAGATACTACAAGGAAAGAGTAAGCCAAAAGCAATCAAGTAAATACTACTGGATTTACATTAGTTGCAACGAATTTCGATTTGGTGGCATGAGAAGCAACTTTGTTTTATAGACCTCACAATGAGTTACAAAATTAAAAGATGATTCAAGAAGATGACAAACTATTAGGGAGACAAACACATCTCCAGCTAAAAGTGTTCTTTGGTGTCTCAAAAGCCCGCTACAAATCCAATGAGGTCGCGACAAAGGAAGTTTGGACGAACAGAAGAAAACACAACTATGCAGTTTGGAATAGTTGATCACACAACTATGCAGTTTGGAATAGTTGATCAGTCATTAAAAAGAAGCATTGAGCACAATTGTTTTTTCGGACGTTTTTCTATAATGGATCTACAGAATTCGTAGCATCAGAATGTGCTTATAAAGAAAATAATTGATAATGCCTCAACTAGAAGCACTTAAGTTACAAATGGCATGCTATTTCCAACAAACTTGAAGTAAAGGGCATTATCAATATGTGTGCGTGTGTTTGTATGTTTTCTTTTCAAAAATTGTATATTTATGTATTTTTGGTCTGTTTTTTCCAGTTTCCAATTTTGGGGTCAACACATTCAATGGCCAGTCCAGTCTGATTTTCTATTCGGCGTGGCCATTAATTATTCAGTTTTAGAATCATTTACTTGCAGTGATCCACTGGCACACTCCTGTACACCATTGTAACTCAGTTTTGTCCACTGATCATCAAGATACTACAAGGAAAGAGTAAGCCAAAAGTAATCAAGTACATACTATTGGATTTACATTAGTTGCAAGGAATTTCGATTTGGTGCTATATGAAGCAATATTGTTTTATAGATCTTGCAATGAGTTGCAAAATTAAAAGATGATTCCAGAAGATGACAAACTATTAGGGAGACAAACACATCTCCAGCTAATAAGAGTGCACCAAAGAACAATGAATCTTTGGTGTCTCAAAAGTCTGCTACAATTCCAATGAGATCGCGACAAAGGAGGTTTGGACAAACAGAAGAAAACACAACTATGCAGTTCGGAATAGTTGATCAGTCATTGAAAAGAAGCATTGAGCACAATTGTTTTTTCGGACGTTTTTCTATAATGGATCTACAGAATTCGTAGCATCAGAATGTGCTTATAAGGAAAATAATTGATAATGCCTCAACTAGAATCACTTGAGTTACAAAATGGCATGCCATTTCCAACAAATTTGAAGTAAAGGGCTTTGTTGCAATGAATGTGCACCAGGTTACTACAAAGAAGCAAATCAAGGAGATTTCAGAAATCATATTTTTCCAAGGTGATTCTCAACTGTCAAAAAAGGGTTAAATTATTGCAAGGCATACCTTGCTTAAAGAGGATGCTCCTCAAATAGGAAATACCATACAACATGACACTACAAAGGTAATTGGGCAAAAATAGAGAGAAGGCACCCACTTTGCAGAGCATTGGAAAGTAGAAAACTTGTGGAACTGATACCCAAGGCATAGAGGAAGAATTTCCATAGAAACACCATCTATATCAAGCCAACTCATGATGAGCCAAACAACTTTGCAAAATAACAGTTTTAAAGGCCACGAAAATGTCAGGGTTCAAAAACAACTTTATTCACTGTCCTTTGAATTGAAAGCTACTCTGTTAGAACCATAAGACAACAGCCCTCTTCCACCCCATGAAAACAAGTAATGTACACAAAAAATAATCCCTTGAAAAGGCCATTATTGAGAAATGTGTGGCATTACCTATTAATCAAGGTGTTAATGCTCAGGTCCATTTGATAGACACATGTTGCATCAATCCCCAAATTGGCCATCAGTGACTGTATGAAAGCCTATCAATCAAACAGAGACTGCTTAGAGCTGAGAATGGACATACCTACCAGTGCATGTTGCCTTTAGCTTATAAATTTGTTAGTTTGCATAAAACTAGTTTCATTTAAACTAAAAAGCCGCTTGACAAAAAATCATTTTCGCATTACAACACATTTCATCTGAAGGATTTTTATTTGAAGAAATGTTATATCAAATGCATCCCAGTTTGCCTGGAACACAAACTTTAATGTCATCTCACAGGAGATCGAGATAATGCAGTTAACAAAAATCCCAACTAGGAAATAACAAAATCAGGTTCCCTGAAAGGAGGATCGAGATGCAACAAACTAGGCACATGTGTTGGTTTTTTGAACTAGCAGTTTTGTCGGAGCCTATATACAATGAATTCACTTGGCCACACAACTAACAAACCGGATAAGCATATGTTGGTTTTTTTAACTAGTAGTTTTATCGGAGCCTATATACAATGAATTCACTTGGCCACACAACTACAAACCGGATCAGGTTTTAACATTATACATGTGACAACGGGCAATGTTGTGGATACACTGTCCAAAATATGGGAAACCTATATAGAGCTATAAAGAAGAATACATAATAACTTTTAAGCTTTTAAACTGGTGCCTAGAAAGACAACACTGGTTAACTGCAGAAGTTGGAGCTTACCTGTAACCTGCTTAAGAACGATTGAAGCAAAGTTTCAGGCAGCCCTTACATAAAGAACCGGTGCAATAAGAAGAGCTAGTCAATGAGGAAAAGGTTGTCTTCCAAGTTGTTGGTCGAGACACATGCTATTCAAAACAGTTAGCCTAATTTTGGGGGACATGATTAATGCATATCAAGACGTCTTTTAGTTGTCTGTGGAGTTGGACATCCTAGCTATTTCTAACGACCAGTTTTCATTACTTGACTATTAAATGACTAACAAAAAGAAGAGAGGGACCTATATAGTTAAACAAAATATTTATTTATCACATCAACTTACAATCAAAACACCTAAGGAAATACCTAGAGCATGGGTATGTCTTAGCTACCTGCCACCTTCTAGTAACACTATAAAAGCACGCAGCTTACAAAAGATTTGCAGACACAAGAAGAACTTAGGTTAACCCAGCTTCACACTATTTCACATTCTCATGTAAAATCTCATAGGGTATATCTGTGACCATGCAAATATTCTCTCACACTAAATTTTTCAATTGCAAATGCCTGGACACGTTATTGGTCCAAAAGGTAATTTCTTACATTAAAAGCATTCACAAGTTCCAAAATATTTAAGGCTTAACTCCCTATACTTTTCAAGTATTTAAGATCAAGGTTTTGAAAAAAAAAGCTTCATAGGCTCACTAAAGTTTGTAGCTACAGTCCAAATTTCTCAGGCATGAATATACAGATCTTCTGACAATCAGAAAATGGATTTAAGTGATAATGATGATGAAAAATATGGAAATTCTAAAAGGAGTCTTATCAAGACATGTTTTAGTAGTAGGCTGTTTGATTATCTAACGGGAGATAGTATTTCAAATCTTAGGAAGGTATGTATACATCTCCTCTACAATAAAATCACGAGTATTCTTAAAGATAGAGACTGATTGAATTTTCATGCAGTGAGGTATAAAATCCCAATGAGTGATTAAAAACTACTCAAAGTTGACAGTTTTGGAGATATACTTCATCTGTGATATTAGATACTAATGTTGTATTTCTAACCAAACAAAACTTCTCTACTAAGGAATAAAGGTTCATTTGCAATTTCATTTTATAGTATACTAAATTAGGAGTATATGGCATCTATGCAACTAGGAAATCACATTTAACCAATTGGGTAGCTGAACATACTGGCAAACTACTCGTAGTCTGCCCTAAGCATCTACTTTACTTATAGCTCTTGAATAACTGGGATGTCACCTCTAGTTCTGGTCCCAGTAAATATGTTAAGTTTTCGAGTTGTCAGAGACAAGGATAAAGGCAGCGTAGAATGTTGCCTATATTATGTGTTCTAACTACACAACTGTCAATTTATAATTTATAATTTCTTCATAGGCATCTCAAAAATTTATAATTTCAACACTTTGTTCAGCTACACTTTCAGGACATTCCATCCAAGATGGAACTTCTTGACAGCACTACAAAGACCACAGTTTTATACAACTCCAAAGTCTGGGAACCACATATGTCAGAGTATTCAGACAGAACAGATAGAGTTCAGGTTCTCTAGATCCAACACATCATCTAATGCAAAAGCACTATTACCCAGTGACCCACCACATCATCTAGATTGCAAAACATCCTTTCTAGGTCGAC
The DNA here is from genome assembly GCA_000404065.3 of Pinus taeda. Taxonomy (NCBI): domain Eukaryota; kingdom Viridiplantae; phylum Streptophyta; class Pinopsida; order Pinales; family Pinaceae; genus Pinus; species Pinus taeda. Next base: position 15,409 of record APFE030710284.1, on the reverse strand, counting down.
AATCTTTTTGCACTGGTTTCACCACTTAATCAGGTCCACAACTTCACTAATCAGACCATTGGTAGAGATCAGAACTCTTACATTTCATACCGCTAATTGGAGGCCATTGCCACTACATCGAGCAGTTCCGCCCAACCATAGTTTAAAAAACCAGCCGGCATAAACCGGAAACTGATCAAACCAGCCAGTTCACTGGCAAATCTAGCCGGATCAGCCACAAAACCGGGTTTATGCCACCATTTCGCCATTTTTTCACAAAAACCAGACCTAATCGGTCGGTTTATGGGTAAACCAGCTGGTTCTGTCATAAACTGGCCATTTCATTGCTACGGCCGCTGTTGACCCACGAGGCCGGGTTTTGGGAGCTTCTTAGGTGGTTCTCCAAAAACACCCTCTCCAAAACAATAAAAGGACGTCACCCCCTCATTAGGATCACACATCTCATTTGGAGTTTTTGTGAGTTTCATTGGGAGCTTGGAAAGTGTTGAATTTTTGCTGGAGTAGTCATCCTGGAGGCTTGGAGCTATTTTGGAGATAGTTTCCTTGTTTCTTGCCCTCAAGGAACCATGTTTTTGAGATCAGTTGATGTTTTTGATAAAGTGAAGGATGCAACCCTTCTGTTTGGGCTTTTGGAAGAGATTATTCAGGAAGTGGCAGAGCAGAATGTTGTAAAAGTCATCACAGATAATGCCTCAAACTATGTTCTTGCTGGAAAAATGCTTGAGGCCAAATATAAGACGATATTTTGGACTCCATGTGCTGCACATTGCATAGACCTCATGTTTGAGGACAGAGGCAAAGTGGGGTGGGTAAAAACACTGTAGAGGAATGATCATGTTGATCACTGATATGTACCAGTAGCCTTATAGTCTTTTAGTAGGCCAATGGTCCCATAGCTTGATGCATTGATTTTGGACTTTGTAGGCCATTTGGAGCCTCATTGCTTATGTATTTTATCAATGATATGTATTGCACTCAGTTCCATTTTGTCATTGTGGTATCATAGCTATATTTGATGTATCATATAATAAGATGGCTTGTAATGGTATACCGTATTACTGAATTTTCTTGTTTTTGGAAGTAGTCTATTTTGTGACAATCAAGGATGTTATTATGCATGTGAGCATGTATTTTGTGATAATGTATTGCACTCAGTGCCGTCTTGATATATTCACATTTACACAGTATATAGAGAAGTAAAATTCATCGCAGATAATCGCTCAAACTATGTTCTTGCTGGAAAAATGCTTGAGGCCAAATATAAGACGATATTTTGGACTCCATGTGCTGCACATTGCATAGACCTCATGTTTGAGGACAGAGGCAAAGTGGAGTGGGTAAAAAACACTGTAGAGGAATGATCATGTTGATCACTGATATGTACCAGTAGCCTTGTAGTCTTGTAGTAGGCCAATGGTCCCATAGCTTGATGCATTGATTTTGGACTTTGGAGGCCATTTGGAGCCTCATTGGTTATGTATTTTGTCAATGATATGTATTGCACTCAGTTCCATTTTTTCATTGTAGTATCATAGCTATATTTGATGTATCATATAATAAGATGGCTTGTAATGGTATACCGTATTACTGAATTTTCTTGTTTTTGGAAGTAGTCTATTTTGTGACAATCAAGGATGTTATTATGCATATGAGCATGTATTTTATGATAATGTATTGCACTCAGTGCCGTCTTGATATATTCACATTTACACAGTATATAGAGAAGTAAACTATATCCTAGCCGAACCACAACCACAACCACCCAATGCAGTTGATTGGACCTCCTCTCCCTCTAAACAGCTCACACAAGGACCAGATTAAAGCCAAACCAGTCCAGAAAAGGGGGCAAGGATTTTCAATGCAAATAATAATAATAATAAAGTCTAATTCATCCTTTCCTGCCACTAAAACTTAAAATGCATTTATATAGAGCAACCCCTTTTCTATGTGCCTCACAGCTCTCTCATTGAGCATTTCTAGAAATTTGGAATTTATGGAGCTGCGTCGAAGAATGCAATTCCAAGTGATCTTGGAGCTTGTTTGGAATTTCTTGTGGGTTGTTCCTAGTGGATTTGACATCTACATTAGGAGGCTATAGCCCATACACAATCTTGGAGGGGTCCTTGACCATATTCTTATGCCCATTGATCCCATTCAAAGGTATGTTAAATCTGATCTTTTTTCTCATAAAATTGCATTTGAATTTCTTTTGCTGAAAAAAAAATAAATAAAAGAGGCAAGATTTGCAAGATGGTGGCATAATAGCTATATTTGATGGATCATCTGATAAGATGGCTTATAATGGTATACCATATTACTGAATTTTCTTGTTTTTTGGAGGTAGTTTATTTTGTGACAATCAAGGATGTTATTATGCATGTGAGCATGTATTTTGTGATAATGTATTGCACTCAGTGCTGTCTTGATATATTCACATTTACAAAGTATATAGAGAAGTAAACTATATCCTAGCCGAACCACAACCACAACCACCCAATGCAGTTGATTGGACCTCCTCTCCTTCTTAACAGCTCACAAACCAGTTCAAGGACCAGATTCAAACCAAACCAATCCAAAAAAGGTAGCAAGGGTTTTCAATGCAAATAATAATAATAAAGGGATCAAGTCCAGATTAAAGCCAAACCAGTCCAAAAAAGCAGGCAAGGGTTTTCAATGCAAATAATAATAATAAAGGGATCAAGTCCAGATTAAAACCAAACCAGTCCAAAAAAGCGGTCAAGGGTTTTCAATGCAAATAATAATAATAATAAAGTCTAATTCATCTTTTCCTGCCACTAAAACTTAAAATGCATTTATATAGAGCAACCCCTTTATGTGCCTCACAGCTCTCTCATTGAGCATTTCTAGAAATTTTGAATTTATGGAGCTCCAAGTGATCTTGGAGCTTGTTTGGCATTTCATGTGGGTTGTTCCTAGTGGATTTGACATCTAAATTAGGAGGCCATAGCTCATATGCAATCTTGGATAGGTTCTTGACCATATTCTTATGCCCATTGATGCCATTCAAAGGTATGTTAAAATTGCATTTGAATTTCTTTTGATGAAAAAAAAGAGATGAGATTTGCAAGTTATTATATTTACTATAGACCCCAAAATCAAAGACCCTAAATGGGCCCATTTGATGCTGATAATGAGTTCCAAACATAGCAAGAAACACACGAAGGGACCACTCATAGGTTGAAAGAACACCTGGCCGGGTTGTCTCATGCCAAAAAGGCCAAGTTGTCTCATGCCACACTAAAGAAATTAGACCCACTGGATTGGAAATGCAAAACAGGCATGAGGAACTTATGGAAGACAGGGCTAGACAGGAAGAGATAGAGAGATTGCTTGCCATGGGATCCAAACAAACCCTAGTGTTCAAGTCTCTTGCCCTAATCCTTCTCTCGATGTTAGGGGGCTCCATCCTGTATGATTCTTCCATTCATGAAAAGCGGTATCAAAGGAGGATGGACATTCAAAGGTGTCTTCATCCACCTCTACTCCTCAAAGACCCTAAATGGGCCCATTTGATGCTGATAATGAGTTCCAAACATAGCAAGAAACACACGAAGGGACCACTCATAGGTTGAAAGAACACCTGGCCGGGTTGTCTCATGCCAAAAAGGCCAAGTTGTCTCATGCCACACTAAAGAAATTAGACCCACTGGATTGGAAATGCAAAACAGGCATGAGGAACTTATGGAAGACAGGGCTAGACAGGAAGAGATAGAGAGATTGCTTGCCATGGGATCCAAACAAACCCTAGTGTTCAAGTCTCTTGCCCTAATCCTTCTCTCGATGTTAGGGGGCTCCATCCTGTATGATTCTTCCATTCATGAAAAGCGGTATCAAAGGAGGATGGACATTCAAAGGTGTCTTCATCCACCTCTACTCCTACCAGTGCTTCTACGTGCAGTTAGCCCACCTTACACAACCATTAACAATATAATATTATAAAGAACCTCTTTTTTACTGCATTGCAAATTGTGTGGTATAACACAAATATTCCCTTCAATGTTGCCCAATCACTACACATTACCCGAGGGGATCTCTATTTCAAAACTAAAAATAGAAATCAGGTCTATAGATGGCTATTTGAGGGGTTTTAAATAATGATGTGCCAAAATTATAGATCATCCACAACTACTCATAAATACTGGCATTAATGAGGAAAAACATCAAGGGCAGGAAGCTTGTTAGGCATTTGCAACGAACTTGAAAAAGATGGTTGCAAGTGGTGAATGAAATGTATCAGTGGAGTGATAAAAAAGATGCAAAATACACCAACAACAATGTTTCTAAGAACTCATTTAGGAAATAGCAAAGGTTTATGAAAAAATAATGTTTCTGAGAATTCATTGCAGTTGTGTATAGGAGAAAAATTGGCCACGGGTTGCATTTATTATGCTCTAGATTAGGCAAAATTGCAGATAAATGCAACATACAAGGATAAAGCAGCTAAGTATGGGCCTGTTTTTAATATCATTGATATCATATGGAACAATCAACTCCATCAACTTATACATGCATCTGGCAGCAGCTAGAAATAAACCAACAGACTGGTATTTCAAATTTCAATATAGACGATGAGTAACTTTGGCAAAAACCTAAGGCGTATGTATTTGGATGATGTTCCACTGGTAACACACGCATGTCAAGCACTAGACATGCTACTACAAGAAATGCTATTGTGAATGTCCTTAAGTAGTTCGACAAGTTAAGTCAGAGGATGATCCTGCAATTGACGTCGAGGATCCCAATTCCAACAATGGTCACAAGTTTAATGGTTGACTATGACAATCAATGATCACTGATATGTGGTAGGCTAGTAGCTTGAAGCATGCTTTTGGAATCTAGATGTCATTCACAGCCTAGTTTTGATTTTTTTAAATAGCTTAATTTTATACAGTTACAATCTAATCAGTTGAATTAACTAAACTTTTTCCCTAATCATCAGGATTTAAACATTTAACATAACACACCAGTGTTATAAGGACCGAACCGGACTGGCCGGTTCACACCAGTCCAACCATTTTGAGACAAAAACCGGTTCAAACCGGTGACTTGAACCTCTTTTGTCCAGTTCAGTACGGTAAAACCACGTAGAACACAACAAGTGGGGCTTGTTTTGTTTTTTCTTCTAATGTTTGTCTTAGCTGGGCACTAGCCCAAAATAGGCACCTAATATTCAAGCATATGGGCCTACTATTGCTATGCATTTCATGGTAATGTTTAAGAATACATTCTCCTCTATCATGAGCCTACTAAAAAAAATACCCATCACTCAAACAAAATCTTGACTTGACATGCTATGATTTTTCTATCTTATTTTAACGCTTAGAGGGTGATATTGATGACAAAGATCCCAATATAGGCAATGATTTTGATGATATGTAGGTATTTGTAGTAGCATAATTTTTTTTGGATGCTAGAGACCATGTGGAGCTTGTTTGCTTGATGTATTTTCAATTTAGAGATGGATTGCACTCAGTGCTATTTTGGTTATGTGCACCATTTCTTATTTGTGCATAAATGGTTTGGATTCATATGAATGCACATGAACATATATGTTTTTCTTTAAAATTTGAATATTTTGTGTTTTTGGTTGACCGTTTTTTTGGTCTGGTTTTTTTTACTGGTTTTCATACAGTTCTAACGGATCCCCGGTCCGGGGGATATACCGGTTCAACGAACGGTCCAGTTCTGATAACTATGTAACACACTACTGCGAGCATTTTCATAACCAATGTCCTCAATTGCAAAAATTTGCAACTCAAATCCTGACTGAAATTTGTAAAGCTTCTCTAGGTGTGAATGCAACCGATCCATGACTATTTTTGAACAAAATCATACGAACAAGGAAAACATTCTGGAACAACAATATTTAAATAATCTCCTTTTTATGCAATAGAACTTCCATCAAGGCACAACAAATTACTGAACAAGAAACATGACACAAGTCCCATTGCCTTAGATGATATTGATCCATCCTTGAAATTGGTAAAGGAGACTCTTCCAACAAAGTTTGATGCTAATAAGGTGTACGTATTTGGATGATGTTCCACTGGGAACGCACGCATGTCAAGCACTAGTCATGCTACAACAAGTAATGATATTGTAAATGTTCTTTAGGAGTTCAACAAGTTAAGCCAAAGGATGGTGTCCTCCAATTGATGTCAAGGATCCCAATTCCATCAATGGACACAAGTTTAATGGTTGACCATGACGATCAATGATCATTGATATGTGGTAGGCTAGTAGCTTGAAGCATGCTTTTGAAATCTAGATGTCATTCAAAGCCTAGTTGTTTACGTGTTTTGATTCACATGTGGATTACACCCAATGTCATTTTACTATATTCACCCTTGCATTGTATACAGTGTATACATGATTAAACGTTGATGTTGAATATTTTGTTTCTAAAGGTTTGGAATCCTAGATTTACATGAATGTACATGATTATATATATCTTTGCATTAATATTTTAATATTTTTTGTATTTTTAGTAGGCCAAGTCGTCAACGAATTCCATAACCATTGATCAATTCTGAGTTTGATTCTGACTACTAAGACGTCGTTACAAACAGTGGGCCTCTTAATTGATGGTTTGCCCGACCCATTCATGTGTTACTCACTAAAGATCCCCTCAACGTCTCCTACAAAACTCGCAAGAGTGGAGCTAGATAATTATGTAGAACATTTATTGACGATATGTTCACGAAACCTAAGTATATCCATCTCAAGGGCTCAAACCCAAGATGGCCTTCTATGTAGAGCACTTCAAGGAGATAAGAAGGACCTCATTATTAAATCAGCCTATACATCTCAATACTAGATGCACACCCTGCCAATACCTCATGGCTAGTTCCAAGTCGGTTCTAATTGACGCAAGTGAAAGTTGAACATAATATTACACAAGTAGACAAGGCTTATCAACTCTATCCCTATAGGAGAACAATATGGAGAAACATTTAATTTTTTGATGCCCTCTCTAGTATGAGATACAAGGTTAACATGATTGCCTCTGCAATTGTGCTAGAACTCCCTCACCATTTTTCTTAGGTATCCAACCAACAATGTTGGTCTTTATACAACAGGGACACTCCTAAAGCTTAAATTGTCTTCAGTCAGACCAACCACACCACCATTTTGTTGGACATAATAAAATTATTTTATATTATCTTATCTAGTAGATTCAAGAAAGGGATAGCAATTTCCATACCGTAGAGAAGTATATAATTTTTTAAATTGGGAATGGGTGAGAAACACAGAATCAAACTAAATACAATATTTAAGAAAGAATGGAAGAGCAGTTTAAAAATAAAATTTTGAAAGTTCTTGTCCATGCATCTGTTTGCACAGTAGTGCAATGTGCATAAATTACGTCCTTCCCTCTCATACATCGACCGTGTAGATGTCATTTTTCGCTTTTACTAAAATTTCAAAAGTTTTGTTTCCAAAACAGTCCTGCTTCCAAAAATTATACCTTCTTCCCCACATGCGGCATAACCTATTTTGTGTGGTTTTGATGCCTGATTCCAATGCATAAAATATATTAAGAGTAAACTAGATGTATTTGTAAACATTTATCCACACTGAATGTACCATTGTAAACATTAAACAGCCATCCACTTAATCTCAAATATAAGGGGTCTAGACTACCTCCATTTATTCTGTGGCAGAGACCTCTTTCTCTATTCAAGTCCATCCATTTTGAATCACTGCTGATGTGTCTGATCTATATCCAAAATCCTACAGTCAACTCTAACTCTATAGACCTATCATCTCTAATCTATGAGAACTGCATGGTATCATCAATTCTGCCCAAACACTCACTCCCATCTATCGCAAGTTCCCTTTCTCAGAATGGGACACAAATTCCAGAAGTCATGTTTCACTTAAACTATTCCAAACAAAAACATGGCATACAGAATTGCAATGACATGACAAACCTCCCATGCATTGCTGAGAAACAGAACAGCAACTTCACAAAACACAACAGCTCCATTAGTTTTTAGCTTCAACTAAAGCACCACACAGCTTGCAGTTGCTAAGGGAGCCCTATACAAATTGGTATAAGTAGGAATTTATGGGGGATCCCTCTTCGATGGAACTTTGAAGAAAAAATCCATCTCCAGCCATGCTGATGAGCCCCTATGACCCATAAACAAGACCCAAGTATCACAAACATAAATTTGTGGAGTTATATAACAGGCAGGAATTTATGCTTCTCACCAGCAAAATTAACAAAACAAAAAAAGGGGGCTTATCTTCATACCTTGCAGGCCCTGTATGCCTGTGGGCCAGTCCTGCCAGCCAGCAGGGCCCTTGATATGCAGGCACACAAGGCCTTGCAGCCACTGTAGCTCTTCATACAAGTGTTACATTTATCTGTGATATATCACCTGTAATTTCCCAAGCCGATCATATCAGTGATAATTATCACAACAATTTCATCTTTTGAAATTGTTGTCATACATTCAAAATATCACAATAATTTGAGTAAACATTGAAATTCAATGGAAATTATCACCTTGTCCATGTCAGTCACACCCTATAACTGGACCCTTGGTCTTTTGACCCTCATTCTGCACAACTTATGAGAATGATCTCTGAGGATGCTGCGACCATTTTCCAGCAGGTAAACATGGGAAAATCCGCTGGTTTAATTGCCATCAGCATGGAAATTGTGAAGTATCTACATACATCATGATGATCCATCTCATAAGATACACTGTTTTTTCTTTGATGTCATACTGTACCATTCTGTCAGGACATATGAGTCCAGACATATCATGTTTCAGTATCAATGTGTGATGTACCCACTTGACATCTTATTTATCAGTTTTATATTAATATTTATGTAGCAATGTGTTGTTTGATGTTGTGGCTTTAAATGTTCAAAAATTCAAAATACAATTTTTTTCTTTTCTTAGAATAAGTATTTTTGTAATTTTTTAAAGGTTCCAAAAGTTTCTGATATTTTCCCAACATTGCTGAAAAGTTATATTCCAGAACCTCAACAATAAATTCACAAAGACAATAAGCATAACATTGCTTCATACAGATGACCAGACAGGACAGCCCTATATTGAGGTGTACTGGGGTCTCCATAGAACTGGCACGCAACAAACAAGTACTAAGAATGTCAAACAAAACAGATACAGCAACTTCTGAAAATCAGTGAAATCACCAGTTTTCATATGTAATAACTTGGTGTATCACTGTCAAGGTCTAGCCCAAGTAGTCATGGGATGGAGTGTTATACTCCCAACCCAAGTTCAATTCCCATAGGCTGCATGTTGGGCTCATACCGAGCATATAATTGTAATGGCTGAGTCCTGTCGTTGACATGCCCTTGTGCCCTGATGAATCTAGGATTTACCATGGGTACCATGTTCAGAATAAGGGAAATCGCCCGGTGGTTTCCCCACACATGTTAAAGAAAAGAAAAAAGTGTATCACTGCTAATTCAGAAAATAACCCATGAAAAAATACTCAGCTGAGCTGCTCACAGCAAACACTGTGTGAATTTTTCAGTGATACCAATATTCAAATAAACCATTAAAAAGCTTCATGGAAATCATTCACATGAAACTATAGGAACATCGATATCTATTAACCAACTCAGCAAAACTTGAAACACAACTATACATGGTTACGTTCCTACAAGCAAATGCAGACCAAGATAAAAACAGAGCTAATATTAGGGTAACTTTTCCAAACAACTAACACAATTATTTCATTACTCTAGATAGTTTCAGGAATACTTCAAACCTTGAGCGTATTTAATGTCAACTATAAGTAAGTTAATCATGCTGTCCCCTTAGAATTTACATTTCTCAATAATATCAAAATATATGCCTGCAAGGACCATCAACATAACAATTATCTACAGCATCATGACATGCGTAAAAGAGAACAGTGACAGAAAATAACTATATTTTACAGACTGACACTAAACACAAAGTAACTAGGCTCTGAATCCTGCACGAAATTAAAATTAAAACAAAACAAATATCTTTATGCTACAAGATATCAGCATTTCCCACAAATTGAGTGTTTACAGTATATGCAAAATTGTAAATCAGTAAGTATGCTAAGCAGTCACAAATTAATAATCAAATGTAAATCTTATTCTCATTTATCCACTAATAAAGTTGCAAGCATAAGAACTCCTCTGCAGTAGAACTTGCAGATGGGATTTCATGCAACATAATTATAAACATCAAAATTCACTATTAGGAAAATCATTATAACTATCTAGAAGAGAATAGACATTGACAAAAATCATAACAGAAATAACAAAATGTCTAGCTGTAGAAATTGCAATAATTCTGATGCATGCCCCTCCACACATAAGCATGATCAAACAAAGAGCGAATGTATTTCTTTGAAAATGTAATATATATTTCAAAGAAAGAAGGTACTTGAAGAAACAAAAATGTACGTGTGAAAAACTTCAAATGTCTTGATGCGTGAAAAACTTCAAATGTCATTCACTGACAAAATAGCTAACAAAACCTCTGAACTAATTAACTCAATATTGTGATCTATCATGATTAAGGTTCAACTTCTGAATCTTCTACCAGCCCATTTATCATCCATGACAAACAATAAAAAGCAAGAGTACAATTTAACCAAAAATATTTGCTGCACAGGCTAAAGAACTCACAATGCTCGGATCCTCAAAGAAGCTCGTAACAGCAACTCAGATCAATCTTGGTGTAGATGAACAAGCGGCAGCCCTTTGAAAGAGATAGCTGACATGTGTCAACTTTGCACAAGATCAGAAGCACACTTCCAGCAGAACTCTCTCTTACTCGATCAATATAGCAAAATATCCCTGCCTCTCAATTCTAACAAGTGATTGCAATAACTTAAAACAATGAAAGCTGCACTTGATCTTGAGGGTTGTATAGAGTGACAGTAAATCCCCTGACCTACTAACGTCTAGTTCCACGCCCTTCAAAGCCAGATCTTTTTGTCTTGTTCCCATTTTCTTGAGAAGTCGGATCTTCTGTAGAACTACAAAATAGCATGCACAAACAAAAGTCAACCTTTAAAACCTACATAACTTATACAAACAGATACTATAAGAACAGTAATATCAATGAGCACTTGCTGTTCAGTGCTTTTTCATAGCATATATTTACATGGCAGCAATTGATACAAGAGGGTCTGACAATTTCAAGATCAAAACCATGAGTCACTCCTTGTAACTATAAATAATATGTACCAAGTTAGATAATTATCTAGCTAATCATATAATGAACTAGAGAACTGATATGTATTCACTAGGATGTAGAAAGGAAAGAGGGGGGCTCCTGATTCATTGACACCGCTCCTATTCAAAGCCCTAGTGCAGGGTTTCATCTGCATAAAACAGATTGTATTCCAGCAACATGGAAGAAGGAAAGTGCATTGGGCCTGAGAAGAGTACATCACTTTACTGTGTTTTTGCAGGATTTGGCAAGGGGCTGCAGTAATCTCCTATTTTTGCAGGATCTGGCAGAAAAAATGGTTTACTTGCAGTTCTTGGGATTTGGTATTTATTCATAGCACTCCGGATCTACCCAATGGTTTCAATTTTTCATAAATTAGGTCCTTTTGGACTTCCTTCGAGTCCCACAACCCTCATGGGCACTTGAGTGATGCTGCAGGATTTAAAATGCATTGAAATGCCTCGAAAACTTACTGAGTCATATCATATGGCATTTCCAAAAGCATAACTTCACATGATACAGTCCAAGTAGTTTCCGATGAGTTCTGTCCCTATTTCAGGGAAGCTCCACACGAGTCCTCAATCACCATCAAATCATCAGAGAAGGTAATATGGAGAGAACCCAGGACTAGCAAGGGCCTGGCTCTATAACCCTAGGAGTGTTGCTTGCAGCCAAAGATCAATGAAACCCATTACTCCTATCAATCAACATTTTTTCTTTCTTTCTTTTCAGCTAAGGGGAGAAGTGCTCCATATGGATGGAAGGAAGGTTGTCTGAAAAGAGCCTAAAATCAAGGGGGGCAACTCCATAACCCTTGGAAGGATCGTGTGTAGAGTCATAGATGAAGTGCCCCCATCACTGTTATCAAAGCTGGGCTGTTCTTTTTTTTTTTTTGGGGGGGGGTGTCGGAGGGTGTTCTCAAAATGAATGAACCGTAGACTAAAGCCAAGGTTGACTGGCTCTATAACCCTTGAAGGGTTCTTGGGGAGGGCCCTAGATCGTGAAGGCCGATCATTCTTATCAAGGCTAGGATGGCAAAAGAACCCCGAAATGGATTAAGTGTTGCTCCATAGAGCATTGAAAGTAGTACCATGTTCATAGGAAATCTCTCACTCTATGTCAATCCGAGAAGATCTAGCCTAAAATCTGGGAAAGGATTTCCTCTAGGTATCAAAGAGATGTGAAAGGACTAGAAGAGATCTGAAGTTTAATTCATCTTGTATCGAGGGAGATCAAGAAGACCTCCAGCTTTCATTGATCTACTCATATACTGGATCAATAAGACCTCGATCCCTTCCTAACAAGGATCATTGCATGGGGGACTATGATATATGCACATGAGAATCTCTTCATGTATAGAGCTGAGCATCTTTAATCAAAGAAACAACAATAATGTAAAGAGGGAGATATCCAAGTCCTGGTAAAGGAAGTAGAAAACCTCCTTAATCACAACATAAAAGGGACATTTGAAGATGACATGTTCCTCGAACCCAATCTCCTAAAGACGACAACTCTTAACAAATCCTACCTAAAGCCAACAAAAGCCGACTCAAAACTAATGAAGGGAGGTCCAAACTTCATGAATCGAATGTCTGTGTATACCAGTATAGATCAATCTTAACTCCGGATCTACTTGGATATTCCCTTGAGGGAATTTTAAAAAAAATTATATATATATGATTGTGAAATGAGTTATGGTTTTTGGGCATGTGGTATTGAGATTTATGTGCTTCTTAATTAAATTTAAATATGATTACTGAATCATTATTTTAATTTATATGGTAAAATGAATCTTAAGTTATAGTTATTGTTTATATGTTATATGTATATTATAAATTTATTTTATCTAAAATATTGTTTGTTATTTTATTAACAAAATTACTATATACCAAATTCAAATTTAGTATTTTTATTACTTATTGCGCCAATATTTAAATGTTTTATTATTTATTGTGCCCATATTTAAATGTTTACAGTGTACACTCGTTTACAAACACTACAACACATCTTCCCTGTACTGGGCTCCATATGACTTTTAAGTTTTAACCTTTTATTTTTTGTAATTGAGCCAAAAACTGAGACTGAAAACACAGTTCATAATCGGAAATATTTACGAGAAGCATAAGTGGAAAATTGTTGCCATATTCAATACTAACATATAAAGCTCAATTGTTTGTAGGTATGGTGCAATGTTGCCAGGACCCAGAGATACGAGAACTATATAGGAAATCATTTTACTTGTTGAGTTACCACATGATGTATAGAAAGTAGCTCTAGGTTGTATAACACTTACAGCATTGTGGAAAAGCTATTAAAGAATCAGACTTTGAACTTGTATGCAGTCCACAAAAGAAACTAAGGTATGCCAATTGTGGAATTTCCAAATTGCATACTTTCCAATGATGATGAACAAGTTGAAGATGCACAAGTCAAAGAAATTTAGTGTATCCTTCATGTTTTCATCCAAATGGAAAAACAAAAAAAATATAGTTGATCATCATATAATAAGATTTCTAATGGATCTCCACTGTACGCAATTTTGTATAACATGGCTAAGGAACATGCTGTTTTTGTATTTATTGCAACTGCTATATACCGTTATATTTAAGAAAGATACAGGTACACAAGCTAAACCAATAAAATCACAAATCAATTGTTCATACAACATCAAGGAGGTCAAGTTAAATCAACAATAGAAAATAGTGCTGAAAAAACATGGTGGACTCACCACCCATTTAAGTTGTCTCAAAAACTGAGTTATATATGCAAGGCACAATACAACTGTTTGCAAAATTTATACCAATATCAATGATATGTTCATCATGGAGAAATAAGTACAATTGAACAATTGGTTGGTAATCATAACATGCATAAAATCCATTGATTACTTCATTTCTAATTTTTCAAATCGTGACTACCAGAGCACTCATTTAAAATTGAATAAACATAGAAGCACACTAAATTAGGAACTGTTTCAAGAACCATTTGCAGCTATAGCATAGTGTATACCTTCACCAAAATACAATGATATCAGCTGTTAGAAATGGCACAATTAAATACAAAACCTCGATGTTTGGGTTTTGCCCTTGGAAAGCCTCGACGTACAGTACGCAGTACACACCTCAAATCATAAGACTATTTATGCAGGCAAATTAATTTAAGATACCTTAGTTTCATAGCATATTGACTTGTATGGTTAAAAATATTTAACATGTTCAAAAGTTTCAAACTCGGCTCAAAGTCCACTGTTCTAAATTAAATCATGAATCTTGTATATCACGAATCAGTAAGACACAATAATTTTATCATCAAAATAATAAATGCATGCAGAATTAAAGAAAAATATAGGCTTACAAAATAGGTTTATTATTTCCAAATGTTGCAAACATCTTGATCTTGAAATAGAAAAATGATCTAAACACCAGACACATATTAATATTAGATAAACAGATTTGTCCTTACTGCTTTTGCTTCTTGGCATTATCCTGCTTTATACTCAAAACCATATCCATAGCTGTCTTTTGGTGCTCTCTTGTTTGTGAATGTTGTTCTAGCCCTTCAACAGTATAGCAGTCAACTTGACATATTCGACACCACCCAGTACTTCCTGGTTTCCTCTTCCGTCCAGGATCCATTGGCTCAATATCATTTGGCATTTGACCCTGCTTATCACCAAAATTAAACCAACGTTATAATGAAAACATTACAATACAAAACACAGCAGATAAATAACAGTATTGTCCAAAAATAACACATAAATGAATCATGACAAACTCAAATGATTACCATTTGGTGAAAACCACCATCACCAGGAAAGCCTTGCATAGGAACATTGGCACCAAAATTTGCACCCGGCTCGCCAATCATCATGTGATTACCTAATGGTCCAGGTCCACCTGGGGCTGGACCAGAGGAATGAAACGGTGGCATCCTGTTTCCAACACCCATTGGATGTTGTCCAGGCTGTAAGGTATTATGCAATGCACTAGAATGAAAGCCAAAAGATTTATTTCTTTGTTCATCAAAACCAAGTGGATTTCGACTAAAATCCTCTATAGGGTGTGAAAGGAAAGAAGGTCCTCCAACTCCAGATCCAAAACCTGCCGTTGGACCACCCACTGGACCACCCATTGGACCACCTGTTGGACCAATATTTGCCCTACCTGATGATGGGCCCATGT